>APFE030858232.1:0-13471 GCA_000404065.3 Pinus taeda
CATGGCCATAATGGTTTCATCCACATCCTCATATGACCCATAACCCAGGATGTAACTGATCAAATCTACCAACATTTTGCCCAGCTCATTAAGATATTGATATGCTATGGGAAGGGAAGTGCTCATAGATTGATATTGAGGCTGAATAAACAACTGGTTAATCCTGGCAATCTGATCACTGGACAAGTTGCCCCCTTTCGTTATCAAGTCATGGATGGAGAGGAGAGTTAGGGGTTTTGTGGTGTGAAAGTGGAGCATTTCATTGATGGCCTCAGGGGTGATATGGAACAATACTGAGCCTGAGGGGTTGAGGACGGCTCTCTGACAGGGGTCATAGCTCGACATGTATTGATTTATCAAGTCTGGGAGGACATTGACTTGAGGAAGGTTGTAAATGGGTATGTGGGAGTCCCAAATTCCTAAGGTATCAGCCCCACTGAGATATTGGGCCCTTAACTCATTCAACAGGTGAATATTGAATTTGGCTGTCATGGCTATGGAGTCTAACATCTGGTAATCTCTATCACCTAGGGCTTTCCACTCTAGCTCTCTGTGTGGGGCATTCAGAGGTTGAACATTCAGGACTATTGGTGTTTCCATGGCTAAGTAGTAGTTATGACTTGGTACTGACCTGGTTTTAGTAGGCAGGAGAACACAGAGGGATAATTTTGCAGAAGTAAAGCCAACTGTAAGGGTAAATGAGGTAACTGTGGTGACAATGGTGTGAAATGCTCAAAGGGAGTTAATTGAGCGACTACAGGGACTGGCCACTCTGTTTTCCTTGTGAATTATGCCTTTCAGGTTTGCTGTCCACGAATGCGTGGATAGAGTGGGAATTTAGGGAAGGGTGACTGTATATGGGTTCAGTAGGTGAAATTCGACCCTGCAACTGTGAGGAATGCTCGTTTTTCCGGGGATTTATTGGTAAAAACAATTTTTCTCACTCTTGTGAATTCAGTTCCGGAGAAATATGGACATAACTTAGCTCTGAAAGGATGATCTGGGTAAATACCTATTGAATTTCCGGCAATGGTGACAAATACAGGCAGGTTGGAGGCGACCTCGTTCTTCAGGTCGACTTCTGCAGGTTGGCGGCAGATGGACGTAATTTTCATGTAGAGGAGAGCAATAGTTCTTTCAGTGAAAATGAGAAAAAACGCGAAAATTGGCTAAAATATGGACTATTTGGGTTATTGGCACGCTTTTTGGATGACGTCAGCATGACTTCATCAGGTGGGGTCAGGGTCAGGTGACGTTAGCATGACGTCATCGGGTGACGTGGCAGTCTGTGAGTGGTCCACGGGGATTGCACAGGTGGCGGACACGTAGGAGTGCTGGTGGTCGGGGGTGCTGACAGGGCATCAAGTGGAAGTGACGTGGGCGGGTCGTGGCACTGGCGTGGGCAGGCGGTATTGCAGAGTGGTAAGAGGGTTTTCTCGGACCGCCCTCTATACGGTTGCGGTATTGTCAGAGGGCGCTCCTAGAGAATATAAGGGTGACGCGTGGCAGAGGCCTGACGTCACCCTCTGACAGTTTCTCGGAAGGTATCTTTTGGTCATGGAGGCCCGTCCGATATCATGTGGGCCGTTGGATGGGAAAGCCCAGATCCGACGGTCGACAGGTTGATAAGATGCGCGGGTAATACGGACTGCGAGGAAGGATAAAATATTATTTTTTTCTGAAATTCGCGCCTGGCGGAACTTTGGAAAAAGTGGGTTTTTCGGGTTTTTGCAGCGTTACGGGTTAAATGGGTTTTTACAAAGGTTTATTTACAAAGTGGGTTTAAGGCTATTAATCCGAGCAAATCTCGGATTAATCCCAGGATTAATTCTTTGGTGCTCTTTGGGTTGCGCTTAAATGTTTTAGCGCTTGAAGACCTTCAAAGTTATACATAGAGCTATAATGCTCGGGCAAGGGGATACATAGATTTTTTGGGTTTTTGCCAAGTTTTACATAGTAATAGGAGAATAGGGGGTATAGGGAGTTAAATAGTGATAAGTTAGTAATCAGTATGAGTGAAAGAGGTGGATGGGGGGGGGAATACAAAGTTTTGCTTGTATGAAATCAACTTGGTTTTTGGGAAGTAGATCAAAATGAAAAGAATATTTGCACAAGAAATGTGGGTCTTAAAGAGACTAGAACCAACAAAAGACTTTGAATTTCTTTGTGAACCTGGGTTGCATAGGGATGTTAGCCATGAGTGTGATAGGGGCTGATTTGGAAGTTAGACATGCTCCATTAAGCTTCTGCAAGACTGCTGAAAATAGGCAATTTGTACTGGCACCATGTTTTTTTTTTTTACCCTTACTTTAGGCCAGTGTAATGCCATGAACCAAACTTTCCGCAACCCCCTGTACCTACCCACTCTATTGCCTAGCATTTTTTGTTACTCCAAGGAGGGTGCACTTAGATTTGCAAACCCTTTTGTGCCTTTTCTTTTCCTTTGGGTTTTTCATTTGATTCTCTATCTAAAGCTACCCTTATTTCTTCCAAGGCCCCAGATTAAGCAATTGGGAACCCTTTTCCTCTACCTATCTACTTTACCTACCAAGATTGAGCTGTTTGGACAGGTTTCTTTCTCTAATCTATAACAAAAATTGAAACATGGCATGACCCAGCTTAGGCTATTGGATCACCCATCCAGAAGTAGGGCAACATCAACCAAAACAAGTATACTTTTTCCACAAGAATATGAGATCTTTGTATCACCAAAGTAGATCATATTGGCACTTCCCTTGCCAATCATGAAAATGAAACCTATTGGTATAGGTAGCTAACATGACGCAAGGTTTGAATTGTCATTGTTTAAAACCAAGTCTGAAAACGCTCTTGATTCTATTGTTCCAAATCCTGACTTTGTTGTAGCTCTTGAATTTGAAAGGCACAATAAATTAATTGACAATTTTATCTTGAGGCACCTTCAAACTGACATTCAAGCTGCTAATCTTGCTGAGTTCTTAGAAGCTATATCTGCAAACATTGTATCCACCGTCATGGCATCTACTTCTAAAATTCCTACCGAACCACCTTTCATTCCTACCATTGCTGTGCAACCTATAATTACTTATTCCGAATCTGCAGCTAATTCCCCTCCTTCATCCGACATCGCTTCTCCTCCGCATACACCTCCGCATACTCCTCATACAGTAACGACACCCACTCTGCCAAAAACACCTAGAGTAAATCCACTTAGAGCAATGGCTGCTCGTTTCGCACCTCTTGCTTTACCTCAGCAATTGCATGACATGCCCGCGGACTATCAGAGTAAGATTCCTTTATTTGATGTCACTCCTCAAAGTGTGTTTGCTCAGTAGCACATAGACAAAATGACAAATTTTTATGATCTATATGAGATTGATGAAGAGGATGTAACTATGCAATTGTTTGTACAAACATTCGGAGAAGAGGTAAGAAAATGGTTCAGAGGCTTGGGAGCTAGAAGTATACCTACGTTGGCTGAACTTCAGAAGTAGTTTCTAGATCGTTGGGAACTCAGAAAGGATCTGCTTCAGATCAATGCCGAGTACAATAATATCAAATGCAATCATGGTGAGTCTGTCCAAGACTACATTATCAGGTTCAATACAGTTTATAACGCTATTCTGGATGATTTAAGACCATCTAGAAAATCAGCTCTTCTCAAATTCCCGGATGGCTTTGATTTAGAGATGGCGTATTCATTACGGGATAGAGATCCGCCTACTTTAGAAGATATGCAAAAGATTGCTGTCAATGTTGAGGCAAATCTAAACGACAAGAGAGCACGGTTGAAGGCAGAGAAAAGAGTGACTATAAAGGAAGAATCTACATCAGAACCACCTTGGCTTTGTGAGATGTTCAAAAGACTGAGCCTTGACAAATCAGAACCGCAGATTTGTAATCCAAATTACCATGGCCAACAACAACCTCAGTGCAGAATTAAGCAGCATGAACCAAGAGTACAAGAGCCGGTAGCCCAACAACCAATCAAGACTCCACTTTTGCAAAATTTTGTAAGTCAAGATTCAGATGAAGATGCTGATGTAGTAGGGGACCAAAACCACTTCTTTACTCCTAATGATCTGCCCATTTACATTACCGAAGAAGAAGAGTATGGAGAAAGTTCAGGTGCCCAGCAAGATGAAGATTTTATCTTAGCTAATGATGCAGATTTAGATGATTACCAAAGAGGATATTTGAATGCCTTGTCCACTCAACAGAAGCAGTATTCATTGAGAAACCAAGATGTGCCCATCAATCCAATTCAGAAAAAGAAAAGAAGCTATAGCACCAAAGACGGATTCACCAACACAGCCGAAGAAAGGAAAAGAGACAATTGATCCCACAACTAGCAAGATATCAGCAGCAGAAAAGACGAATCAGGTAGCTATAATCAAAGATAGGAGAGAGGTCCCGGTCAAAGAAGTCGAAAAAGTTTCAGCGTTTAGTTTGGAAAATGAAATTTCCAAATTAAAAATATCTATTCCTTTCACTGAAATCATGAAAAACAGCAACTATCAAGGTCAAGTCTCTAAAATTCTGAATTTTGATCCCATGTTGGACACGATGAATGTTGAAGATGATCAGCCATAATTGATTTTTGGACCAGCATTGGATGGTCAATCCCCTGATAGTGATGTTCCTCCCTTTTATATCAGTTTGAGATTGCATGAATATGTTTTGCATAATGCCATGTTCGATTCGGGTGCTTCGCACATTTCGTGCCAAAGGTGATCATGGAGAAGCTGGGGTTAGACATTACCAGAAAATATCATGATTTGTATTCATTTGATTCCAGCCGTGTGAGATGTATCGGGCTCATCAAAGATTTGGTTGTTAGCTTAGACCAAATTCCAGCAAAAAATGTCTTGATGGATGTGGTTGTGGCGGACATTCCTCCATGTTTTGGTATGCTCATTTCGAGATCCCTGGGGACTAGTTGAAGGTACTCTACAATTAGACTTTTTAATGCCACAATCCAGTCTTTGGTGAATGAGAAGCTATATCGAGAGCAAAAGATGAATACATGATAATAGCAAGGAGAAGCAATCAATCATCCTGTAAATTATGTACATACAGATTTGGAGTCGTTTGTTTTATTTGCTGATAGTTTTAATGATCTAGATAGTAAGTTAGTTTAGGTGGAAGATATACCAGAGATCACTGAAAATTTCAGAGAAGTTCTACAAAAGGAAAGAGGAGAAAAGCAAGCTACCATGGAGCAAACAGCTGAAGATAAGGGGCAACAAACAGAAAAATCAGAGGCAGTACAATTTCAGCACTTACAAGAAGATGAAGATGGTCTTTGGACCATGGATTTCGATGGTGCAATAGGTAGTGATGGTGCTGGTATTGGTGTGTGGATTCGAAGTCCTTTTTCTGCTCGAGATAAAGTTCCAAGCAAGGTGAGAGTATGTTCCTATAAACTATAATTTGATTGTTCAAATAATGAGGCGGAATATGAGGCTCTCATTGCTGGCCTAAAAATTCTTAGAAAGCTAAAAACGAAGAAGATTGCGGTCTATGGTGATTCTGAGTTGGTGATAAAAGCAAGTTAAGGGTGAGTTTTAGGCCAAACATCCTCGCATGAGGGCATATCAAAATGCAGTCTTAGATATTTTGAAGTTGTTTTCTGATCATACCTTGACATGTGTGCCTCGCATACAAAATGGTGTTGCTGATGGACTTGCTAAGGCAGCAAGCAATTTAAAAATTCCAATGAATTCTAGCAACAAATTTGAGATTCATGTGAAGCATCGTCCCACCGTTCCAGACAATCAGCGATGTTGGCAAGTTTTTCAAGATGATTAAGAGATCAATGAGTTTCTGCTAAATAAGGGTAAGTTCAAGGATTCCTCAATAGATACTGAAAATGATGATGGTATTGACAATATACAAGTAAATCAAATGGACATGCTGCAACATAAGGACAACATTATTCCTAAGGGATTGATTCCTTTAGAGGAGCTGTTTGACCAAGATGATGTGGCCCGCAAACCGACATTGAGACCGACTGAAAAGGGTATTGAAGAGGTAAACATTGGGACAGTTGAGAATCCAAAGATGGTTAAGCTATCAAGGTCATTGTTACCAAAGGTAAAAGCTGAATATATGAAATTGTTGTCTTTATTTTCTGATGTTTTTGCATGGGATTACTCGGATCTTAAAACATATGACACAAATATCATTCAGCATACTATTCCTATTAAGCCAAATCAGAAGCCTTTTCGTCAAAAGTTGAGGAGAATCAATCCGAAGCTGCTGCCATTAATTGAGAAAGAGGTAAATAGATTGTATAAGTCAGGAATCATTGTGCCTATCCAATTTTCAGATTGGATATCAAACTTGGTGCCCGTAAGGAAGAAGACAGGTGAGATCCATTTATGCATTGACTTCAGAAATTTGAATAAGGTGTCCTTAAAAGACAATTATCCGCTACCCAAAATGTATCATATATTGCAACGAGTAGTTGGAGCATCAAGGATGTCACTACTCGACGATTATTCAGGATACAATCAGATTTTAGTGGATGAAGATGACCGTGACAAGACAGCGTTCACCACTCCATGGGGAACATTTCATTATCCAAAGATGCCTTTTGGTTTGAAAAATGCAGGAGCCACCTTTCAGCGTGCAATGAACGTAGCTTTCGCCAATGAGAAAGATGTATTTTTAGTTTTTTATCTTGATGAATTAACCGTGTTTTCAAATTTTGATGAGGAACATTTGTATCATTTGAAAATTGTTTTCCAAAAGTGCAGAAAATATGGCATATCGCTGAATCCGAAAAAGAGTCTTTTTGCCATGGATGAGGGCAAACTTCTTGGCCACATCATATCTAAAGACGGCATCCGTGTTGATCCCGGAAGTGTTGAAGCCATTTAGCAAATTGAACAGCCCCGGAACAAGAAAGAAATTCAGTCCTTCAATGGTAAACTGAATTTTCTGCATCGCTTCATTCCAAATCTAGCAGAGCATCTTAGAGAGATCACAAGCATGCTCAAGAAGGATATTCAGGTAAAGTGGACCGAAGAGGTGGTGAAATCATTTAATTTAGTGAAGTTAGCTCTTTCTTCAACTCCTATTTTGATCAGTCCCGACTACACTCAGGATTTTATTTTGTTCTCATTTGCTTTTGAGCACACTTTGGCAGCTGTACTAATGCAGAAGAGAGAAGGTGTTGAAAAGCCCATTGCTTTTTTCAGTCGGATTATTAGAGATGGAGCATTGAAATATAACATCATTGAGAAGCAAGCACTTGTGCTTGTTAAGGCCTTGAAAGATTTCCGTGTGTATATATTGCATTCACATATTCTAGCTTATGTTCCTAACGCAATAGTTAAAGATATTTTAGTACAGGCAGATCCAGAAGGTAGACGGGGTAAGTGGATTGCTGCGTTGTTAGAGTATGATGTAGAGATTAAACCCACCAAGCTGATCAAAGGTCAAGGACTTGCCAAGCTAATGGCTGAAACGAATCTGCAAGTTCTAGATATAAATTTGATTGCTGCCATGTCTGATGAAGATGAGGAGAACCCACCCGTTCAGGTATCTAAAATGTTTCTTTCCTCTCCTTGGTACGCTGACATTTTATATGTACTTCAACATTTGTCTTCACCTCCTGGAATGCCGAGAAACAGAAGTAGAACATTGAAATTGAAGGCTGCAAAATTTTGCATACTAGGTTCAACATTGTTTTGGAAAGACCTTGGTGGAATGTTATTAAATTGTTTGGTCGAGGAGGAAGCCAAAAGAGTCGTGGAAGATTTTCACAGAGGGGACTGTGGGGGTCATCTGTTTTAGAAGACTACAAAAAACAAGATTCTAAGGGCAGGATATTATTAGCCTTCATTATTTCAGATGTATATAAGGCTATTGAAAATTGTCATGAATGCCAAATTTTTCAAGGAAAGCAGAAGCTCCAGCCTTTGCCTCTCAAACCAATTGAAGTCAGCACACCTTTTCAGCAATGGGGATTGGATTTCATTGGTGAAATTCATCCGGCATCATCAGGACAACATCAATGGATTTTGACGGCCACAGACTACTTCACAAAATGGATTGAAGCAATTCCTACTCGACAAGCTACGGATGCGGTAATTATTTCTTTTCTTGAGACCAATATTTTGTCACGTTTTGGATGTCCAAGTAAGTTAATCACAGATAATGCAGCAACGTTTAAGTCAAAAATGATGATTGAGTTTTTCTATAAGTACAATATTATCTTGGGACATTCAACCGCATACCACCCTCAAGGAAATGGATTGGCGGAGTCATCTAATAAATCTTTGGTCAATATCATTAAGAAATTGTTGGAAATCAGCAAAGAGGACTGGCACAAGAAGTTGATAAATGCATTATTGGCTGATAGGGTGAGTCAGAAAAAGTCTATTGGCATGTCTCCTTTCGAGTTGGTGTACGGAACAAACACGGTTTTTCCCACTTCGCTTGCTGTCCCAGTAGTCAAATTGCTTCAAGAAGCGGGTAGTGAGGAAGATCCTATGCAGAGAAGGATTAATCAGATGATTAATTTGCAGCAGACACAGGAGGAGGTATTTCAAAACACTTGCAAGCTACAGGAGCGCATCAAAAAGATTTATGACTAGAAAGCAAAGGCGGATACATTTCAGCTAGATGAGGTTGTTTTGAGATGGGATGCTCGTCATGAAGACAAGGGAAAGAATGGAAAATTTGAAAATTTATGGAAGGGTCCTTACAAGATTGCAGCATATCGTGGCGAAAACGCTTTCCTTCTCAAAGAGATGAATGGAGATGAATATCCTGGAGGGCCGATCAATGGTCGGTTGTTAAAGAGATACTACTTTTGAATATTTTCTGCTCATTTCATTATCATTGTACATATCATTTTACTTTTGTTCTATTGCACATGTACACTAACTTATCATCTTCAGTTTGGGGCCCGAGGTGAAGGCTATAATTCTGAAAATGAAAGTTATTTATTCTAAGTTTGTCAAGTCAGTTGTCAAAATCTTTAGCTTCGAGTTTAGTTTGGTCAAAGCAGTTTTTGTTTTTTCAGTCAAATTCTCAAGATTTTGTGTTGGAATAATCACTCCGTCGCCCAATGGATGAAGGCACTGTCTAGCTCTTACAGAGATTTGCAGTTCTTGGCATCTCCAAGGAGCAACCATCCCCATTGGAGCCAATGTTAGAGTCGGTCTAGCTATCCCTCCATCAGAGATCAAAACTCTTTTTTTCATTTCATGTTTTAGGTGTCCCACCAGTTTTCATCAGTTGCATTTCGTTAGGCATGCCATAACTCTGATGGAGTGGTCTGTGTCATTCATTCCCCTCGTGCATATCACTGCTAGTTCAGGTTAAGTCATAAAGATTCACAAGTCATTTATAGTCATATTTTAAATTTTTAGGTCTAGGTCTAGGGTTTGAGTCAATTTAGTCTTGAAAAGTCTTAGAAGACCAACAGACTAGAGGGATGTCTTTGATAGATCATCACTTCAATAATTCTCACCATTGTACAGCTGAATAAGGACTTCTCTTCAAAACTCCGTTTTGAAGACAAGTCACCACCTCATTTTTGTAAAAAATTGTCAAAATTTTCAGTTCTTCAATTGTTCAAGTGCAGCCCTGGTCTCCTTTGCTGAAGCATATCAAAGATATCCCTACAAAACATTATCAGAGAAAATCATCATTTCAACTTATTTTATGAAGGAAACCAAAAAGGTCATAGCCTATTAATTTTGAAAAAGTGTCAACAACCAAACATAAGAAAAATGGGTTTTCATTGAGTAAAAATTAAAATGGATGCTATATCAAGTCATTCCTCCTCATTTGCAACCCATTCCACATTTTGAGAGCTAAGAGCATCGTTCAAAGGCGATTTTGCAAGTTCGTGGCAAGTTTGTGAGCATTTTGGGTCAGCTCTAGGGCGTGCGGCACATCAGGATAGGCACGCGGCGCATCAGGTGACCTTTTGCAGTGCAAATTTGAACGTTGCGATGCATCCAGAGTGCACAGTGCATTGGGTAATGCACGTGGCGCACAGGTTTTTTGGCACAGTTTTCCTTCTTAGCTCAGCAAATCAAGCCAGTTTGACTAGTTTTGACTTGTGATGGGATTTTTCACCCTTCTTGATGTAATTATTGGAACTTTATGTTGTTAGGACACTTATTTACCTATTCTAGATTATTCATTCATAAAATAGAAAAAATGTAATGAATGAATTGGTTTCCTAGCTTATAGAAGCAAGTTGTTTTGACTGCCTAGATTGTAGTGCTTAGTTTAGAATTGGCTGAAACAGCTCCTAGGATGATGAGCTTGACCCCTAGAGGCAAGGGAATGAGTTGGCTTGCCTATATTATGTCTTTTCTTAGTCATTTTCAGGGTTGGACTCTTGGGAATAGCTTAACGCTATATTGTACATATCTTATCTGCATTTTTTGGCAAAGGAAAGACCAGGGTTTTGCAGCACTATTTGGGATCCATGTGGCTTTATGTGTTGATGGTGTGTTTCTCTCAGTACTTGTAAGTTGTGTATGTGCATCATTATCTCTATTGAATCTTCTGTAATTAAACAAATGAAGTGTTAAGGTAGAATCCATGAAATTGCTATGCTCTACCTTTAAATTTGTTTAATCTTCTATGTTTTCTTCAGTTTAAGGAGAATCCTCGAGAATCCTCGAGACTCCCTTGCTCTCATTAGCCCCTCACCAGTCTGATCTACCCATCTCACCTGCTTTAAGGCATCAAAACAATCGCCTATCTTGCCCCAAGTAGACCTCTGCAAAAATTGTGCCTCATCCCCACACCCAAATTTTCCTTTCCATTGAATTCAACAAAATCATTAAGAATCAATTCTAAACTCTTTGTACTTCATACCTAGCCTAAAATCAGTCATCAATTCGGTCATCTCGAGCCTTTTCGATTATCTTTTGCCAAGTTTGACCCGGAGAGAGCCCTCTCCTATCCTCGTAGGGCTAGCTACAAGGCTAAGCATGGTTTGATGTGGCCTTGAGTCTTATCTTATTTCAGCCTAAGGTAGATTTGAGCGCTAACAGTATCCTTGAAAAATAATTAGGCTTTGAATTTAATGGAGTTGTTGTTTAGAAGAAAGGCCATTGGTAGAAAATGGGTGTTTAAGAAGAAATCAGATGGAAAAGGCAAAGTGGAGAAATACAAGCTTGGTTAGTAGTAAAAGGTTCTTCCTTGATAGAGGGAATTGACCTTGCTGATAATTTCTCTCTTGTTTCCAAGTTAAGTTCTATTATATATATTTTGTTTGTTGTTGTTTCTAAATTTGAAGTAGAATAAATGCATCTAAAGAAAACATTCCTACATGGGGATCTGGAAAAAGAAATCTACATGAAGCAATTAGAAGGAATTATTGTGAAAGGAAATAAAGAGATGGTATGTAAGGTAAAAATTTCATTGTATGGGTTAGAGCAATCACAAAGGATGTGGTACCAAAATTTTGATACTTATATATTGGGGAAAGCTTCACAAGGAGCAAATAAGATTTCTATGTCTATTTAAAATTAGTTGGTGATTATGTTATTTATTGGCTCTTGTATGTGGATCATATGTATTTGATTGGAAATGATAGGGAAATCATCGAGGAAGTGAAAACTCAGCTATCATTGGGTGGTTTTTTTGCATCAATGTTTTGTAGTTTTAGACACACAACTTTTGCATTTAGCATATTTGTAGTGCATGGTGGTTTTTCCCATCGTTTTGTAGTTTTTATTAAGGCGTGATGGTTTTGTTATAATCCATGGTAAATGGATTGGAAATTTATGGACGCCATGGGATATATATATATATATAGTATTTTCCAAGATAAAATCATTGTATTTTATTAAGAATATGCTTGCGGAAATTATTTGTATAAGGGTTGAAATGTACATTTTTTTCTTATAGGTACCTTCTATATTTTGATCTATAAAATTTCCTCTTATCCCACTCTTCAACATCCTTGTTTCATAATGTATTTTAGCCATCAGGTCCACTTTAGGGAAAATTACAAGGGTTAAATTACACCCACGGGTTAATTTTCCATTTTTTTTCCCTAAATATTATTCACCGATATCCATTTCATTCACCCAAATTTTATAGAATAAAATCATTTTACTTTAAACATTGTTAAAACTTTCTAGAAACTATAAAACCCTATAAAACTATAAGAACTATAAAACTATAAAACTTTCTAGAAACTTGCTAAAAATCTATGATTGGAATTTTAAGAAATAATAAGAATCACCAAGGTTTCTACAATTTAAGATATGCATAAATCATTAAAATTTTCCCTTATTTCCATTCTATCCTAATGCATTATCGACTAATAGTCATACTTATAATTGGTACAATTAATCAAATAAAGTTGAGTCGAGGTAATGTGCATCCTTGCGCCAAGATGTAACGCCTTAGTAAAGGTATTTGTCTTCAAATAAGCATCTTTGCCATGGTTGTTCCTAGTAGAAATCATGGCTTCCTATGATTTTCATTAGAGAAAAATGTAGTTGGCCAATAAATTTCCATGGAAAACCTATGGTACCTCGTTATGCGTTGAAAGTAGAAAAAACATGAGGGAACATAAAACCTAAAATTTGTTTAATCCAAAAGATGCAAGAGGAAATTGTGCATGAAACATATGCATGACATGAATTCCATGAAACATTGTTCTTATCACATCCATATCCTACAAATATAGGAATCAGAGAAATGAGAGGGATACAAAAATGAAAGCATTCTTATTGTGGTGGAACATTTATGAAATTATTTTTGGCTTTAAAATATTTACTTTAGAGAAAAATCTACAAATGAATTCTCATAGAGAGGTCGAAGCTTGAGTCAAGATCAATCATCCATTTAATTGGCTACTTCATCGCATTAAGTTTTAGGATCATACTGGTATATGAATAAATCCTTGTAGATAAGGTGAGGACATAGATTTCAAATAAAGAAGTATAATGATAAGTCTCATGTATTAAATTCATTATTACTCTTTTATTATCAAGACATATTTATCTTATTTGCCTAAAATAATATCTACATTTTATTAATGCGAGTGCTCTCAACATAGTTACGATCAAACAACAAAATTACTAATTACACATTTTTTAAGGTAAAGAAAAGCACCCGATTTTGAAAAGTGGTTATTAAGAATACACATTTTTTCTTTCATAATTTTTTCACTTTAAATTTTCTTATGTATCAAGTATGAACATTTTTGTTAAATGTTAATGATTTTCATGTTGATTTTGAAAAGTGTTGATGTATAATCGACCCTTTTTTGCTGCATTGCTTAATTTTGACACTTAAATTTTCTAATAAATTTAGTGTGAATAATTCTCTTTAAATGTTGATTATTTTACCATTTCTCAAGTTGTTTTATTCATCTTCTTCTTTTCATCCTAAGATGTTTATTTTTTAAGGGTTTTCCAAACATGTGTTTTTGGTTTTTCCTTGCAATGTTTTTCTACAAAGAAATTTATAATTTGTTTTGCAAAGTTTTAAAAAA
>APFE030858232.1:19391-56592 GCA_000404065.3 Pinus taeda
TAGAAGATATTCATTCCAAAAATAATTAAATATATCTTTTTGAAAGTGGCTTGTAATCAAGAACAACTTTTGTAATTACACAAATACATTATCTATATTATTGAAATATATCTTGATAACTATAAGTCAACTTGTTTTCCCACTATAAAATCACTCGTAATTTCTATTCAATAATTAATCAATCCATTTGGTTTCACGTCTTATTCCTTACTATTAATACACATAGACAAGCAAACAAAAAAAGCAAGTTATGAAAACCATACATTTCTCAAATTATGAAGAATCTTGTTGATTTTAAATAAGCTTTAGACTATCATAAAGACATTTCTAGCTTAAGGATATGTTTTTTTTTTTTGTTACTACCTCTCAAAAGATTATAACCATTTTCAAAATTACTAACTACTCATACAACTATACATCCAAGAACAAAAGTCATAAGTCCTTCAATCTCTTCCATTCCACATATAATACAATCATCTTAGGCTTCTAAATCATGCAAGAATTTTAATTCATCAAAATGTGATCTCACTCTCCTTTAGTTTCTCCCTCCAAAAATATTACTTCTTGTAAAACAAGAACTCAAATAAGCTTTTCATTAATAACATACCTTTTTCTTTAAGTTCAAATAAAACAAAGTTCTCACCACATAAAATTTTTATCTTCTAAACATGTTATTCTCTTAACAATTTTCAAGTTAATCAAATTCCAAGAAAGAAGTTCATCAAGTTCATAAACAATAAGAATTTTGACTCGACCACCTAACTAACAATAGTTTAGAGTAGTTCATGAGTTCAATCCTCATAATTTATCTAATTAATTTAGTTAAATACAAATTCCACCAATATGTAATTGATAAAATCATTAAGGAGACTATTATGGCATTTCCTATACCTAATTTGTCTTAAGCCAATAGAAAATACATTTCATCAACTTATCACAATAATATTTTTCTACATTTCAAGAATTTGAAAATCAATTTAATTCTACCTAAATCCAATGCATACAAAAGAATTACAATACTAGAGGATAGATACGTAGTTCACACTTGACTCTATATATCAAAATTTGTTATTCCAAACATTTTAAACCACCTAATGGTGGTCACTATACCCATCTTAGTATCTTCATCTAAAATAAAATGAAAATAATGGATTTCAATCTCAAGAAAATTCATTTTACAAACTTCTATCCATTTAACTTTAATTACACATAATCAATCCTCCTTAATCATGTCTATGAGTTTTCATCAAAATAGTTTGTTCATTCTAACCAGAAGAATTACTTAGCTCATAGATATATGTTGGTATGGATTCCACACCCATACATAACATGAGGAAAACATAGCCTTCAAGTGTTCCTTAAAATGGCTTTCGCAACCCTTCATGCACCAGTCATTTGAGCCTTTTGTTTATTAGAAAGGTCATACCAAAACCTAGTATTTGGGTAATTTAAAGTTATCTGATGCATAATTTCAACTCAAACTACACAAAATCATGTCAAGGAAATCATAGGAATTCCATTCTTAATAGTTAAGAATGTATTCCCAAATCATATTTTAACACATCAAATTAACGCACATACATTAATCGTGAATCTACATTCACAGTTAAAAGTGACATCCTTCAAGGTAACTTTTGTTAAGTTTCCATTAGTGTGGATAAGGAAACAGTCAAAATTAACATGATGAACTAAATCATCACGCTAATTGAATCTCAACATCCTTACACTTGTTAAACATTCCCAAAGCATAAACACCAAGTTCATCATACTATAGTTTAGATTAGGGCAATATTTTTCTTGGTAGATACAATTTTAGCTAGTAAATATGGCTAGTAATCCCATATCATGTTGATAATGATGCATTAAACATATATGCAGCCATGCATTCATTCCACATATCTCACTCACCCATTGAAAATCAAGCCATTCAAATGCTTGGGTTTAACCCTAACTTCTCAAGCACATCCTTTCCCAACATGTATTTCAGACCTTTATCATATTTCTAATAATTTGTCCTAATAGAAAAATATAAAGGAATATGAGAAGGCATTATTTTTCTTTCATGAGTTTCTAAATGAAAAACTAATAATAATATCTTTTACGCAACTAATATGTTTCCAAGTCAACATAGACAATAGTTCAACATGCATCCAAAATCAACGTTCATGCATCAACCTATAAGCAAACATGTTGGCCCATTAGGCCCGAGTGTTTTAACTTAGCTCAAATACCATATGTAAGGTACCAACTTACCAACCATAAATAATATAGAGATGTAGAGGTCACATTAATTAGTAATACTAACTTTTTTAATTTTTTCTTTAACTTATAATATCAGTAACTTGGTTATCATGAAGATCAAGTTCCTTAATCTATTTCAATATAAGAATATCACATAAGAAGTTGTATATAACTTTCCCTTAAGACCATCTCCAAAACACATTTCCTCTAAAGTTTAAAAGATTATCTATGCTCTTTTCATACTTATACATGAGCTCTAAGAAAGAGTGGAAATAAATTCTACCATAATTCCATGTGTGAACATTAAGCTAGATCAACGTATTTGATTCCCTAGATTATGCTAAATAATATTCATTTATTGACTTTGGAAATCATAACCACAAAAGCATTATACGTCTTTTACAAAAATCACATATAAGTGTATGAGTATTAACCTATATATAGAAAGGTAACTAAGGGAAGAATATGTCTCTCTTCATCAGTAAATCTAATAAATATGATATGCTTATGAAATGGAATCACAATATATATTGACCCAACAACATTTCCAAATTCATCAATAAAAAATTCCCAATCCCAATTATTAAGGCAATGCTGCAATCATGAGAATTATATAATGGATGTTGCAACAAAAGCAACTACTATTATCGATTCAGAAGCATGTTATTCTTCAAAAAGTGCCATGTAAAACAATGAAACTGCATAAATTGGGCACTTGTAGTTGTTTTCTACAGTCATTGAAGCACAAGAATGCACCCACAAAAACATGGAGCTCAGACAAAACTTATTATGCTCACTTGCACAAAACCCTACAGAAAGTCATTGTAAAATTGTTTCCAACCACCCCCCACCCCCTTTTTTATGAAAGACTTAGATAATAAAAGTAACAAAAATCCTATTCTCTATTCACACTTTAGAAAAATTATTAAATTAATTTTCACATTCATACCAAAAATTTGCAAACATAGGGAGCTACATCCATCAAATAGTCTATTCATAAATTTCTAGTACATAAAAACTACAGCAAGTAGGAATTTTACTCTAACAATTTATATGCACAAAAACTACAGCCATTTATTCATTTTGACAAACACTTTGCAAACATGCAATCTACATCCATTGAGTCATTTTGGAAAGCACTTTGCAAGCATGCAATCTACAACCATTGAGGTGTTTTTCCAAACACTTGGAAACAACGAATTTGAGATCTTCTTCAACCTATTCAAATCAAAAAATTTAGAAATTAAAACTTCAAATGTTGGCATCTTAAAACAAGGACTAAACAATCTTTATTTTTCATCAAAAACTTGAAAACAGATGCATATAATTGACATCAACAACCTGTAAAATTGCCCAGATTTTCGATCTAGATTCTGCAAAGTACATTTTTGGAATCAAATGGACGGTTAAATGGTCTAGAGAAATGGATACCCCAAATGTTGAGTGGAAACACAAAAATTATTCCAGAGATGTGATTTATTAAAACAACAACAACAAAACAATCCTTCTATCTCATTTATCACTTTTATCAAACACTTAGTGTGCAAACTTCATTTTTCGACTGTACATGGAGAAAAAAAAACTCAAATTTACGATAATATGGTATTTTATTCAATTCATGGCAACATGCTATGGAAAAAAATTCATTATAAAAAACTTAAAACTTTGGCAACAAATTATTGTTTTAATCCCCTACATGTACGTTCATAGCTATAGCTACCATTCATTATTGGTTAGCTCATAAATAACTTTGTAAATATCTCACAAACATTCACAAGTAGCTATTTCTCATGAATTTTAAAGTTCCCCTACACTTTTAAATCAATAATAAACTAAAATTTCAAGAATCTTATGAACATACCTGGTAGTGTATTATATAATTCCAAAAAAGATGGGAAGATGCTTCCAACTCACATAGAATTATGTTCTGGCTCTAATATCCTTACCTACTCATTTTGAACCATCTGGTTTTTCTCCCAACCATATCTAGGAATAACTTCTCCCCTGGAACCCTAAGTTGTATAAGCTCACAAGAAGTGCCAAAATATAGCAGTAGAGAGATATACAATGCAAATTGAGGAAGATAAATTTCAATTCCTCTCAATACCACTCATGGAAAGCTGCACCAGGTAGAACTACCTAGTAATTTAGTTTAGGAATTTCAAATTCATTTCAACAAAATTTGGCTACTCTCCAAGACTCTCCCTCTCGCAATCCTCTTCAAGTCTCTCCAACTCTTGGTATTACAATGCACCTCTCCCCAAGTGAGAGTACATGAGACATATATATAGGAGGAGCAATGAATTCTTGTCACAAAGGAGGAGTAATATGAATGCCATGTATTCCATTTAGAGGAGTGTAACTCATGCCATTAAGGATAGGTATGCATGCCTTAGTTAAGGAGAGTGTAACTTATTCATTAAAGAGAGCGTAAGAGGAATATTTTATGACATGTCTTTAATGAGTGTAAGAGGAATATGCCATTATTTGATGAGTGCATAAAAGAGAGTGTAATGTATTATTAAAATAGAGAGATATGTACATAGAACAATGAGAGTCATCAAGGAGAAAGGAGATGAAGGTGATTTGTAATTCCTTTTTAATAATAATATCATAGTCTCATAAAAGATAATAATAATATTAATAATATTGAGGATTAAGTCGAGATTGAACTATTAATGATAAGTTAAGTTATTTTCCTTCAACTTTACTTGATTACCCATTGATTCAAGGTGATTTACTATTTTTGGAAAGTCATACTTGAGATGCTAGACATGACTTTCTATTTATAAAAGGTCACTCCATAATTGTCAGAAATGGGATTTTATTAAGGAAATTCATCCATGAGCTGCCCTTGAGTGGTATTTTTCTTCCAAAGAATAGGTATTCCACATCCCTATTGCATATATATCCATGCCTTAGTAGATTAAGGACTCTGTGCCCTGATCTACTTACTCTAAGGATCCAAGATTCCACACCTGGATCTTTTTAAATATTTAGGACATTGTTCCCTAAAATTTTTATTATAGATCCAAGACTCCACGTCTTATTTTTCATGGATTTAGGACTCCGAATCCTAATTTCCATGACTTCTCATCTACTCTGCTTTAAAACTCAATGCCCATATGATGGTTCATTGGTAAGGCCTTGCTCCAAGACCTCCACACATCACAATATCATAGGTCAAAGGAATCAATTGAATTTAATAATTAACTTATTCATATTTTACCAAATATTGTCCATGACTTCCACAGTCATTTATAGTTTGAGCATCTTTTTTTGCAAATAACTATGTCCCCTGCCACATCTTGCTTAATACAATATTAAGCATATATAATCATACAAATCATGTATCATGAGTTCCACAGTGAATTATAATTTGAGAGTCCTTCTTTGCAAATAAATAGGTCCCCTGCCACATCATTCTTAGTATAATATTATGCATATATAATCATACAAATCATATATAATCCACAAATCATAATTAACCATATGTTCCTCATAACCATGATAATCCATGGATCTATATGTCTCAATCCTATGTCATCACCCATGGCATGCACCTATGTCCAAACTAGGATACTAAAGAGAAAACATCAATAATATGCACTTAACCAAAATCAGTTTCATAAGCATGTAGCAACTGTGTGACCTAAACCAGATATCTAGCATACAAGCATATACATAAGTCTAATATGCATAATCTTTATATCACTGCTTCAAAATCACCATGTCCAAATGCCATCAAATCTATCTCACCAAGAATAGACACTGCATATCTGGAAGAGCTTAAAAGGAAGCGGCACTAACTAACGTCAACAAGAAGTTGACAAAGTTAAAAAGGAGGTAGCACCAACTAATGTTGATGAGAAGACTATTGGAAGGAGATGATTGTCAAATAGGATGAACATAAGGGTTTGCTTGACCCTCCTATTTCAAATAATGATCAAATTATGTAGAGAAAGCAATTCCAAGAAGTAAATAATGAAGATGGAAATGGAAAATATATGTTTTATGATTACATTTTTATGTGTAATTATCAAATTAATCAAGAATGTTTGTAATAAAAATCGTTTGACTTGCCACCACCAAAAAATGAGCTTGTAGAAAAGGTCAATCCTATAATGAAGCTCTTCCTATATGATTTTGACCTTCTATTGATGTATGGTATCTACAAGGAAATGTCCACTAGAAAAATGGATATGGAACCAAATTCATTTCAGAGTTCTGAAAGGTTATTACTAATGAAAGTGTAGTTTTTTCTTCAAAAGCAACCCACATAGTTTACTCCCAACATAATTTGACTACTGAAACTCATGATATTACTTATAGTGGCCCCATAACAAATCACCCTACTCTCAGTGATGTGAATAAGTGACACAAATTGAGGGTTTTGATATGATAGAGAGCATAGTACTACATGAACTTAGGTCATGGGAGGTACCAAATATATAGAGAAGAAAGTTGATGGGTATGTAGGGAACATAGAGTAGATGGAATCTAGGAACAAGGGTTTCAAACTCAGTGGAATGTATGCTGAGAGAAACAATGTAACATTAATGAGAAGTGTATGTCAAAGCAAGGCACATAATATCATAACATAGAACAAAGAGATGGATAAGTGAAATACCATGTCCAAATTGAATAAAAATGAGAGAGGTAGGTTTGAGTAGGATAGAAGCGATCTTGTGCATGTTTGAAACATAACAAATAGCGAAGGCAGAGTGCCGAGGTGTAGATATCACAAGCTCTAATACCATTGTTAGCACCCTAACAAAAATAGAAAGAAGATTAGATAAGCATGAATTACTTTATTAATCAATGACACACATATTAATACATTTCTTATGAAGTCTATTGGATTCAACTCCCAAGGTCTCTTTGACCCCCCATGAAGGTTCACATTCCTCCACACCAACCCTAATGAATTAGTTGTCTAAAAAGTAGTTATTTATCATACTAAACAAGGTTTTCGATTGAGTTTTAATTTGTAGAATAATTAAATTAGGATTAACATTTGGATGTTATTTTATTTTATTAATTTTGTAAATGTGAAATGAAAAAGGTTTTGTGTATATTTCTTGTGTATATACCTATTAAAGTTAAAGTATGATCAACTAAAGAACATGTCAAAGCTAAGTACAACTATCATGGAACCATGTTTTCTTATAAATATTTCCTTTATTTTTAACACATGCACAAGCACTAGGGGAACCTATATATGGATCTATGTTTTACTTCGTTATTGAATCTATCCCCCTCAATAAAGGACCTACTTAGTTCATAGGTAGTGGTAATATCCCTTAACAACTATGTCTCAAAACTTTGAAATATACATGGATTCTCATGCCTTAAGGGTTATTATAGGAGGTTTATTAATGAAGATTGGAAAATTATCACCCCACTAACTACATTCCTAAGAAAGAATGTCTTTGTATGTAATTATGATAGGAATCCAAAATATCAAAAACGAGTAAAGAGAAGAAACTCCATGCCTTGAGAACTAAATATAAGAATGAAGTATAAGCCTCTTCAAGAGTCGATCCTATTACAATAGAATAAATGTACAAGAATGATATTAAATGACACTAAAACTAAGAATCCTTACTACATATAGGATACAAAGTGTACAAATGCAATTAAAGGGTCTATCTAGTGACATTGATATAACAATAGAAATATAACTCAATATTTAGATTTTTACATTGGGATTTGTGCTTAACATGAGCATTTATATTGGAAAAACATGCCACTCCCCTTCAAACAAGTGTTATCCTCAACACCTTAATAATTATGGGTGTCGCTACATAAACAAACGATCTTCCCATGTTGCCTCTTCCATTTGATAAAGTATTCAATAATTACCTAATTTTTGAATTATTTAGCCCTTGATTCAGGATTATTTTTATTTTCATTATGATTTTCCTCTATTAATGAACATTTTAGTAAAATAGTTCGAATAGCTATCTTGTCACGAATTACCTTCTTTAAGAAATAAATATTGAATACTAGCTATACACGTGAAGATGGAAGCAACTCTAATTTGTAATCCACAACTCATATCCTATGCAACGCCACATGGGGGCCATAATCCTTCAATGCTAATTTATTATATTTCTTTTGTTTCTTGAGGGACATATGATTGTATTGTTATATCCTAAAAAATACCCGATACCTATCTTGAAATTCCATTTTGTTGTGGCATTGATCTACTTCTTGTTTCATCCTATTTTCTTCAATAGCCAATTTGTCCTTCAATAGTTTGATAACCTCTTGTTGGTGTCCTATGTGGTCATCCACTACTTGAATATTTTCATTCCATTTCAAGGGTGATGTGATGGATGGAGGATGGTATCCATAACAGGCCATAAATGGTGACATTTTTGAGGAAGTCTGAGAGGAGGTGTTGCACTACCATTATACTAAGGTCAACCACATGACTCATTATATCTATTTATAATATGAAAAGAAGAAAAGATATCCTTCTAGATATTTATTCATAATCTCCATTTTTCCATGAGCTTGAGGATGGCAAGATGTGTTGGTTTTATGGCTAATGTCTTGTCCTTGATGGTAACCTACCTGTCAAATGTATCCCTAATGTCAACCTCAATATAATATGATGATTATGGAAGTAATGCAGGTAACAATAATATTGGTACAAGTATTGTAGAAATGAGGAAAAGTATTGACATTTTTGTCACAAGTTTACTTTGATAAAAGATGAAAGTGTGGAGTTTGAAAAATGTACATGACCCTTGTAAAGAATAGTCGCATACATACATAGGTTCTATGAAAAAAAGGTCACATATGGAAATCCTACCCATGGAAAATAAAAACCAGGAGTTATTATCATGGTAATTTCTCATAGTATTGTGATGACAATGTCTATTTGATCTTGTCAAAATAATACCAACAACATTACCAAGGGATTTTCCTATGGTATTTGTAAGGGAAAAAACTATAAAAGGATAAGGAGAACAAGGAGTTATGTGTGCAATGTAATGGATTATTCATTTGATATATGATCTGGAACCAGTGTTCACCAGGGAGCAAGGAGAAGACTCTGATCCGACAAATTTGAATTTATGTTGAAATATATGCGTGAGTCATTTGATTGTTGTATCATATTTAAATAGATAATAATGTAGGATCTATGATTATGGTGGAAACTTGATCTAAATATATAGCTCTTGGTAGTTTGTGTGTAGAGATGTGGGTTTTAAATGTGTTAGATTTGTAGCAAGTTAAGACTTGTATGTAGATTTTTTTTATGAAATTTCACATACATACATGCATATGCTTCAGTATATTTAATGATGAGTCACATCAATAGGTATATATTGAAGTTAATTATGTTATCCTCTAGCCTTACAACTATAATTTTCTCGCATTAATTCACATTTTTGGTTATAATATGCTTAGTAAGAATATTAAAAGGTGTTTTTCATAGTGTGTGGCCTAATGTGATTAAATTTTAGGGAAAAAGAAGCATGTTTGAGGCATTTACTATGTAGGGGCTTGCTGAAGACAACCAGGAGGGAATCTAGGAAGGCTTGTCCACCTCCTTAACTCTCTAACTTGACTTCAAATCACCAAACTATCACTAACAAGCTTGAATTCACTAATCGCTGAGTAACTCCAAGTGCATGAGAAGCTCAAGGAGGAAAATATCCACAATTTTCGAGATCAAGGAGGGGATTAATCCTATTTTCAATGGATTTTCTATCACCTTCCCTTTTGTATAAATAAAAAAGATGAAAAACTCATTAATATTCGAATTTGTGATTCAGCTAGAGTAGTTATTGAGCCCAGGGCTTGACATTTTCATTGTTAACTTTCATGTGATGTATGAGACTACTATTCTCTGATAATCAGAAGTTGGTTATTAAGTTGCATATGAGTTAGTTTTAGAGTGTTGAAACCCTTGGTTTTGGGCCCAAACTAGTGGCTTTAGTCCCTATTTTTTATTTCTGTCTTTTTCTTAGATTAAAGCATTTCATGTCTTTATTTTATTTCAATACATGTCAAGTTATAAAAATATGTGATTACAAGCTTCCCTATCACTTCTCCCATGGGAGAATCGTTGGAAAAATTTGCAATCTTAGTCTAATTTTTTTTATGATTTCTTGGGAATAAATAGACATCAATTGTCCTTATTCATATTTACTTTTTTCAACTTATGAGTTAGTTCAGTGATCATAATAGTGTTGTGGCATAGAATAGATGTTATTCAAATTCAACTCATATTTTCCATCATATTTTATATCACTGTGTTAATGATCCATTGATGCATGCATGCGGCTAGTTGTAGGGTTATGTTGATATGAAAGGGAGGGCACCTATTTCATATCCAATTTGACTTCTCCATCTTCTCCTTCCACCCTTCAATTATGCTCCCAAAACTTTGCTTCCACAGTCACTCTATTTAGACAATTAAGGACACCATGAACATTCATCTTAGTGAAAAACATACCTTTGAGAGGTCATGGGCTTGGATAGGAGGCTTCCCAAAACTTCATTCACTCCCTCCTACCTTCATCCACCTCTTCATGCATTAAATACACCAACTCCACCCTAAAAGTGATCTCATAACCCCTCTTGTAGCAATACAAAACCTCCCGTAACAACACATGTAACAACCTTGTAGCACCATTTTCCTCCACCTGGTTTTCTCCCCACTTCAACCTTATCTCATTCAATATGAATAATGACACCAAATTTTGATTTAATGATGAAGGGAATCTCCTAGACCACTCCAACCGCCTATTTTGCTCACTACAAAACAAAGTAGAATTAGTGTTTTTCATTCACAAGCATGATACAAGTTAGATTTCTTATTTTCAAGAAAATGTGAAGTAGATCACTAATAAATGAAAATGGTTTACTGAGTTGATGAATATTTCACGATATGGTAGTTTTAATTATGCAAGTAGATTATATTTTTCTCTTTCATGTAATGTTAATTAACATCTACAAATTGAACAAATGAAATTTTCATTTTCATAATTAAGAATCAGTTTTCAGTTGTGCTTTCATGCACAACCTTTCATTATAGTTGAGTTGGAGGAATTGTATTTGAAAAATTTAATCTAATGTCACGACTGAGGATGGAATGAGTATATCCTAACCTACTATGGATACAACATTGTCACCTTTAAGTTTGTACAAACGCTGGGTTGATAATTTGAGTTGAGGAGCTGCTGGGAGTTGTAACACTCTTAGTGCAATACCATGGCTCATAAATTTTTGACACCATTGTGAGGGAGGTGTCTAAGTAGGTTTTTCTTCCACTTAAGCACTGTTTCTCTATTTTGCATCAGTCTTATTGCTTCAAAAATGTGAAAAATTCAAAAAACAAAATTCATGCCTCAGAGTAAGGATAACCAAGGAAAATTATTACCAAAACCTCCCACACCCTCAAGCAGTCAACCTTCATTCTTCTTCAGTGACTGTCAAATTCCCTCTCTACCTACAAGGGTGTTAGAAAATCCTCTAAGTGAGCAACCTCAAATTTTTTAAGAACCTAATTGACAAGAAAAAGAACCCATATTACCCACCAAAACCATGGTTGAAAACCAGAACAATGAGCTCTTCCATATCAAAGAAACCAATGGAGAGGCTAGAACAAAAAAATAAGCCCTTATTCCCTTCCACATTTCCATGGCCTAGCCTCTGAGGATCCTGACACCTTCATGTTTGAGTTTAAGGTTGTTTGTAGGACCTATGACTATGCCTCTAATGAGAATAAATTGAATTTGTTTCCTTCTACCCTAAAATATGCATCCTTGCATTGGTTTATGAGTCTATCTGGAGGGAACATCACTACCTAGGACCAAATGAAATAATCATCAATGATAAATACCAGGATTATTGTAGGTCCAAAGTAGCAAAGGAGGAAATAGTTAGGACGATCCATCAACCTGATGAATCTTTGGAAGACTATGAAGAAATGTTTCAACTCAATTAGAAGAGGGCCAACACCCTTGATGTTGAGTCACTCAAGCTAGTTTTTCTCTAAGGGATCAGGGAAGATGTAATGGAAATCCTGAACATGCTATTTGGAGGAGATATCTACCAATTTCCTTATGATGACATCAAAAATATATTCAAGAATTATTCTAGGGATGTCAGGAAGAGGTGTAGGTCTAGCCAAAACTTGGTCAATACCTCTCCCTCCACAACATCAATAAGGCATGAAATATGGAATATGTTGGAGGATTTCAAAATTGAAATGTTGCACACCTTTGGCCTGAAAATGGATACTATGTAAATAAAAAGGAAACAAGAGCAGTAAAAAATTGCACTACCTATTTTCTTCCCTAGATGTACTAAAATACATCCTAGGAATTAATGCCCCCTAAATGTTATAGGAGTCTGCCTAGTATGTGAATATAATCATGCAACAAACAAATGTCCCTCTCTTCCAGGCCTAAAGGTTGTATACCAAGAAAGAGTAGATAGTTCGTCAAAGAAATTATGCTTCCTTACTCAAAGGAGTCCCGTAGGACCTCATCCATATCAAGGTGCACATTATCATCACTATAATCCAAATCAGAATTCACCTTTTTAGCCTTTGTACTTTTCCACTCATCCATCATGGTCCACACCTCCTCCTTGGCCTTATGCTCCTCCATTTTCTCCTCAACCTTTCAACTACCCTTTTCATCCATATCCACCCCAATGTTCCCAATGGGGAAATTCCTCACAAGGGTGGAGGCCTCAAACAAACCAGCCTCCTACTTTATTTCCTCTACCGCGACCTCAATCGTAGCTAGCTCATCATGCCCCACACAAGCAACCCCAAATGCTTGCTCAGCTCAATATAAACCCAAACAATAAGCAAGCATAACATGTATATAGTGGGGAAGCATCCTATCCTTCTAATGTTGTGGAAATCAAAGAACTGAACCTTCGATCTGGGAGGGTTCTCCGAGATAATCACCAACATTGTCCACGTGAAGAGATTGAAGGAGAGAAGGAAGAGAGTGTCCCTGAATTCAATGCACCCCCTATCTTGAAAGGTTGATCCACACTAACTAGCACACCCCAAAAGAGGTCAAATTCTGGGAGAATTAAAGAATTTGTGTGTCAAGATACCCCTTCTTCGGGCAATTATATTTGTTCCCATTTACAACGTGATTATTAAAGAAAATTGTTTCGGAAGGCCTGGGAGAAGAAAAATAGATGCCCCGTTGTCAATGTTATTGAACAGCTATCTGATTTGATGCTTGGGAGGGTGGTCTCCCCAAAATACCTAGACCCCAGTAGCCCAGTAGTAGATGTACACATTGATGGAATTATGGTCCCTAATACCTTGATTATTCTTGGGTTTGTAGTCAATGTGATGACTAGGGAAACCATGTTGAAGGTCAATCTCCAGAAAGATTTAAGAAAGACCACCACAGTGTTGTAGCTTGCAGACAAATGCATAGTAGCTCCTAAGGAAATTATTGAGGATTTCATGGTCTCCATTGACTCCTAGGAGTACCCTACTAATTTAGTAGTCCTGTAGCCCAAAACCAAGTTTAATGGCTATCCTCTCATCTTAGGAAGACCTTGGTTGGCCACTGTTGATACCTACATTAGTTGTAGGGTTAGGAACATAATTATCAAGAATGGACACTTATCTAAGTAACTTATGTTGTATCCTCCTTCTCTACCCTCTATTGAACATGATTTACCCATATTGTTAGAGGATGAAGACGAGGATGAATTGTATCATACAACCCCCTACCCAGTCTACTCTAGATATTGTTATAAGAGGGGGTCAACTTGATGAAGATGACCTTATTGACCTTATCCTTTAGAATCAGACTCCCACTCCCATACCAATTGATGAGTAGATGAAATAATTTTGGAGTAGTCCTTAGACTAACTTGTGTTGTGTTGACTCAAGCCCAGAGCATGCCAATATTGTAGAGTTTGACACATCCAGAACTTTAAAGATAAACCCCCTCTCTTAGAAAAAAAAAGAAGAACAGTTGTACAATGTATTTTGGAAACACTTGGATTCATTTGCTTGGGATTATAAGAAAATTAAATATGTGCATCCCTTATTTTGTACTCATCATATTTACATCAAAGAGGGATGCAAGCGTGTTTTCTAACACCAGAGAAGGATCCATCTCTTAAGGACATTATGAATGAAGAATTACAAAATCTACTGGATGCAGGGTTCATACACTCCATTTCAGATAGTGAGTGGGTGTCACCTCTTATTTCACTTCCCAAGAAGAATGGGAAGTGGAGAATATGTGTTGATTATTGGGAACTTAACAAGGCTACAAAGAAGGAACATTTTCCTTTGCCCTTCATTGAGAAAGTCCTACATGAACTTGCAGTGAATAAATTATTTTCCTTCCTAGATGGATTTAGTGGATACAACCAAATCTAGATCAGCCTTGAAGACCAAGATAAGATCACATTTACATGTTCTTGGGGTCCCTTTTCCTCTATAGGTCTTCCATTCAGTCTATGGAATTTCCCTACTACTTTTCAGAGGGAAGTTCTGAGTATTTTTATTGAACTTGTTCATGACTCTGTTGAGATATTCATGGATGTGACTTCCATGAATCTCTCTCCAATATGTGCAAAGGTTTGAATAAATGTATTGAAATGAATCTCTCATTGATCCCTGAGAAATGCGATTTTTTTATGAATGCGGGGATTGTACTTGGCATCCAAAGATGTAATACACGTTTACCCAAACAATGTTTCCATCATCAAAAGGGTCCCTACCCCTCAAAAGAAAAGAGATGTCAGGATTCCATTAGATTAGTTGGGTATTATAGAAGGTTCATTAAATATTTTACAAAAATAGCTTCACCCTTGTTTGGTCTACCAGCTAAAGATTCAAATTGTTTTTGGACAAGTAACTATCATGAAGCCTTTGAAATATTAAAAGAAAATCTAACCACTTTATCGATCCTTAGGGGTCCCAACTAGTCATTACCTTTCCATATACACACAAATGCCTTAGACAAAGTTGTAGGGGCTTCCTTAGGACAAGTGGAAGACAAATTGCCTTATGCTATCTATTTAATTAGTAATAATCTATCTAAATATGAGTTGAATTATACTGTCCCTAAAAAACAACTCTCATTTTTAGTACATTCTCTAAACAAATTTAGGCATTATATCACTGGTTATCAAACTTTGGTTCACATTGATCGTGTAGACATTAATTATTTAATGAATAAACCTTATTTTAATTCTAGGATAATTAAATGGTTGTTATTATTACATCAATTTGATTTGACCATTGTTGATAAACCAGGGAAGGAGAATGTCATTGTAGATTTCTTATCAAGACTAACTCTACTTGCAGGAAAGGATGAAATGATATATTATCAACTTCAATATGAGCATCTCTTTTCCATATCAATGCTTACTCCATGGTTTTCTGATATATCCAACTATTTGGTTGTTGGGAGGTTCCCTCCTAACCTATCCTCAAGCGAGAAAATCAATATTATTAGGAAGAGCACCCCTATCACTTGGATTGGGGGAAACCTTTTCAAATTAGGGCCAGATCAAATCCTAACAATATTTGTGAGGGAATAATAGGTCTTTGGCATCCTCTCAACATGTCATGATGGGCGTTGTGGGGGCACTTTTCTGCTAAAGGACATCCTTCAAAGTTCTACAATCAGGTTATTATTGTCCCTCTTTACATTAGGATGCAAGGAGATGCACCACCAGGTATGATCAGTGTTAAGGGATGGATAAGGAAACACCCAAGGATGATATTCCCTTACAACCTCAAGTGACTCAAGTGTTATTTGAAAAGTGGGGCATGGATTTCATTGGGACTATTGATCCCCCATTAGGAATAAAAAGGTATATCATTGTATGCACTAATTACTTGACCAAATGGGATGAAACAAAAAAAGTAAAAGAAGAAATTGAGAAGAAGGTGGTTGAATTTCTGAGGGAGAATTTCTTGTACAAATTTGGTTTTTTGAGGGAATTAGTCATTGATCAAGGAACACAATGTACATCAAGTTTGATTGAATACCTAATGAAGCAGCACCACATCAAGCATAGCACATTTTCTTCCTATCACCTACAAGCAAAAGGGAAGGTAGAAGTCACCAATAGATAATTGAAGAATATTCTTTCAAAGGTAGTTAGTAGCAGTAGAAAATATTAGGAATATAGACTTATGGAATCTACTTTAGCTTACAACACCAGTTGGAGGACCACTAGGTTCACTCCCTTTTAGTTGGTGTACGAGAAGAAGGGCCTATTATCTATTGAAATTGAGTACAACACCTTGACGATGGTAGCTCAGTTAGACTTGGATCTCACTTCAATACAATAGGAAAGGTTACTCCAACTCAATGGTCTATATGAATTCATAATGCAAGATATCCTACACACTAAGGTAATCCAACTACATAGGAATATTTGGCATGATAAGCACATCATAGAAAGGAATTTTCAAGAAGGAGATTGAGCCCTGTTGTATGATTCCATATTCAAGAATCTCAAGGGTAAGTTGATGATAAGATGGTTGGGCCCCTATATAGTAGAGAAGTGTCATGAAAACGGGTCTGGCCAAATTAGAAGCATTGATGAGGAAGGGATTCCCTTACTTGTCAATGGTCATAGGTTTAAATTGTACAAGCAACCTCAGTCTAAGGAAGAAATTTTTAGTTTAGTCAGCAGAGAGTTAAATATGATTGGGAGGCTCATGGTCCCCTATCCATAAAAACTCTAAAATTATAAAAAATATATATATAATAAGAGGGCCTAGATGAAAACCTCCATGAGGAATCTAAGGCCCACTCCTGAGTTGAAAACATCTCTGAGGCAAACTAGGAGAAAATAAAAAAGAAAAGAGAAATAAAATATCCCCATGTGAAAACCTCCTCTGAGGAGCCTAGGGTAGGCATGCAGGTTGAAAACCTCTATAGAGGCAGCCTACTTGTCTCAAAAAAACAAAAAAAAAGAACAAAAGAGAAACGAGAAGCACAAGGAGGGAGTTCTTACACCATTTCTGCTAACATATTTCTTTTGCAGGACTCCACACAGTTGGAAGAATTATGGATATAGGGTTGAATCTACAAGTCTCTCTCCATCCTTCCATCCATACACCTCATTCCCACACTCTTCACTCACATGCGCACCTCTCTCCATCATCAAATCAATAAGAGGCTCCAATTTTACCTCCTCATTATGATGTTACAGTAAGGACTTGTAATGATAGAAGAGGTCATGTAATACTATAGGATGAGTAGATGAGGCTACAGGAGGTGGATCCAATGGAAAAAGAGACCAAAAGTCCATTTTGTCTCTAGGAAATGTTAAGGGGGCTCCTCTAATGTCAACTTGATCACCCATCCACCCCATTTAGAAACCAATTGCTAAAAACATCCACTCTGTCTTGCATCTAAAAAAATATAGAAAAATTTGTTTTTTGTTCTTATAACACCTACACCACTTCCACATGATCCTAATCTAGTCCTCATACCTTTCCCCACTTCCCATCAACCCTATCATGCAAGATGGAGAATTGAAGGGAGGATTAAATGACTACTATGGGAAGGAAACTCCTCTTGCAGCAGCATGTGCAGTCACAATAGGACTCTCTCAAATCATTTTTTTTACTCACAAAGAACATCTTGGAGCCATATCTACAATAGAGAGGAGACACGTCATCCTCGGGAAGGAACTCCACCAGCAACAACAATAAGCTTGAACATAAGGAAGGCACCTTCACAAACAACAAAGTTATTAGTTAGGATAGCATCAAGTTATGAAGACATGCAATGAAACACGCATATGAATCAACTCCCTCATAGATCATGGTGTTATCGGGCTCAGATCAAGCATAGAACTGTCTCCAACGATTCAAACCACAGTTAGGCCTAGGTATGACAACTCGCATCTCTTCCCTATCCATAAAATGTTGAAATGTTTTAATGGGTGATAAAGGAGTTTTAATATGTTGGAGGTGGCTAGTGAACTTGGCCACCCTCAGCTAGTAAAGTTAAGTTTGTATTAGTCAACCATGAAAATGTAGATGTCAACTCAAAGTGAGGTGCTTCTCAAGAGGAATGGGTTGATGATCAAGAGGAGAGGGTAAATGATTGCAAGGAGTGGGAACAACAATCCAAAAATGGAAACTTGTGTATATGCCAACTCATTGAAGCACTCTAAGCCTTTACCAAAAAAATAATATTATGTACTACGCTTCACTTCATTTGCACCATCACTCATTTAAGAAATAACAACTAGAGGAAGGATGATCTATTGTTATCAGGCCACCTAAGGTGCCACTGAGAAGTTTAGAACCCTATCTGTAGGTGTTACAATAGGAAGCTACAGGAAGGTTTGGAATTCTACAGGATATCCAAGAAGGAGTTACAAGATGAATTGAAAGGTGAAAGGGAGCAACAGTGACCTGAAATTATCTTCAAACCCTCATGCACATACAGAGCTATTTTAAAAAGAAGTGACATCCTCCTTCCCTATTTTCCATCCACTTGCATGAGAATTATACCTGAAATTGATAGCCTATAATAGAAAATTCAGCAGTAGAAGGTCTTTTTGGAAATTGTTGTGGATAGAAGAAGAGAAAAAATAGTTTGTTTGATATCAATTCTAGCATCCATGTCCCTCACTGATAAAAAGTAATTTAACATTGTTTCCACAATTGATATTTCTTTACAAAATTTGAATTCCACACATAAGAAACACCAAGGAGGGGAAGTAGAAGAAATGGGGGAAGGATTAAATTGAACATAACATATAGACACCAAGAGGATTCACCAACACCCTCCTGTAGTGAACATCGTTAGAAGACATCAATGATTTGGTTTCTTTGAACTGCTAAAACGATATGATGATGATATCACTCATTAATTTTCCATGGTACTACATCCTCAAGGGGAATATATTTCCATTACTATTGTCAGAGTTTTGGCCATATCCTTAAGTCCTAAAACCATAAGTAGAGAGACTTCCTTACCCTTGGGGTTTCAATGGAGAAAGGAGGAGAATATAGTGAGTGTTACGACCAGGAATAGCTTCTTCATTTAGAGAGAGAAGCACATTGAAGGTAAGAATGGAGTAAGAAGATAAATCCTACCTTACCCCTAGAATGAGGTGTCTTATCACATCCTAAAATATATATCTTATGAAGGGAGATTGAGTGTGGTATATGCCTATAATTTTAGGTCACTTCATGAATTAATATTCAAAGAAAAATTTCATCTCCCTCAAAGACTTAGTGTTCCCCATTTCCTTCTGCACTCAATCATTGAAATGAGCGAGAAGGTGAGGAAAGGAAAGCATCAATAGATAGACCACCATGGCCTTATCAAGTTAATTGTGATGGATTCTTTGAGCCACTTAAGGAAACCTGTCATATGTACTAATGTTTTGGACATGGATAGGGAAATATTCATTGGAACCCAAGCAGACACACCTATAGAAACACTGGCCTCTAGCACTGGAGGTAAGGGAGGAAAAACAGTAGAAGAAGAAGTAGGAAGAACAAAGGAAGAAGAATTAGTAGGAAAAAAATAAGAAGAAGTAACAAAAATAAAGGAAGAAGAAGCAGCACATAAGGAAGAAGAATAAGAGAAACAAGTAGGAGAAAAAGAAACATGTAAGAAGACTTCTAAACCCCAAGGTAAAGAGAAACAAGGGCATTAAACAAGTATTTCTCTAGGGAATTCAGAGCAAGAAGTGCCTACCACATTGAGCACACTTGTCAAGCCCAAAAGCAGTAAACTAAGGAAAAGTATACCATATGTCAAAAGAAGGAAGAGCACCAGGATCATGCAGGGGGAACCATAGCCTCCTTTAGAGTTCCCTATCACTATTGAGGATTCACCTAGTAAAAAGGGAGAAGTGGAGCCTAGTGAAGGAAAAATTGAGGAGATTACCTATCCTAAAGGCGTAATCAAACCACCTATGAAATATGAGAGAAGGCCCAACACTAGGATAGTGACCTTCAGGAAATGAAAAACACAAGATGCCCTTAAGGAAGCATAAAAAGAGAAGCTACAAGAGAAACAATGGAAGCTAGAGGAGAAACAGGAAATGCTACAGTAGCATAAACAAAAGCTACAGGAAGGAGAAACCACCTTAAAAGCAGATGAAAAAATCCTCCAAGAGCTTCAAGAACCTGATCCAAAACCTAGCTTAGGGTCCTATTAAAAATATATTGAGGGAGAAAGGATCATACCTAAAACGTTTGCAATCCCACTCCTCTATGAGTTGGAAATAGAGAAAGGTAGAACACATAGGCGGATACAAATTTCCAAATCTAGGAATGTAGAATATGTGGGCCTCATGGAGGAGAAATTCATTTAAATGGGAAAGGATTTGAGTGATTTGAGACTAAGAGAGACAATTATGAGGGAGAAACTATAAACAAAAAACACAAGGCTAAGATAACAACTATAAGAGAAAGAAACACAACCTGCCACTATGGCAGGTCTATCTATGGAAGACATACAATGCAAGAAACCACCAAAATCGTATGCTTATTTCCTTAAATAACAATGGCTATAATTCCAAAATAATACACTAGCATAGTAGGGATCTTTTCTTTTTCAATACTACAAGAAGTTTATTTTGGTTTTTCAAACAAGCTAGTATGGAAGATAGGGCCAAGGTAACTGAATTATATATGCAAAATTTTGTTCTAACATATCTGAATTTATGGGATCCCAATTCAAGATTGAGAGACATAAAACTAATGGAATTAGCATATTGGTTGACTCATGAAGAGGCAAGGGCCGAGGAAGTGAAAAATGTAATGACAAAAGAAGAGAAGGAACCCTTGTATATCAAAATAGGGAAAGTAAGCCCTAAGGTTGTCATCACCAATCATAACCTTATTGCCTTTTGTCATACTTTAGCACCTAAATAAATAGAAACCCAAGAGAAAGTCATTCTACATTTTGAGGAAATTTTTATGATATCAGGAACAAAGAGTCTACAAGCCCGTCGGAGAAGATGGCATGCCTTACCCCACAATATACAAACTAGAGAGTATCACTCTTGTGAAAGGCTAAGGATTTCCTTGGAAAGAACCCCATTGTACAAAAGAATCATGCAGATATTGAAAATCAAATGGATAGGACTCAAACTCAATCCACCTTTGTTGTTGGGCTTACCAGAAGAAGGAAACTTGGCAGAGGAACAAAAGCTATGGATAATGATAGAGGAATATGCAGGGTTTTATCCACAAGAGGGAATACCAACAGAGCTGCCTTGTGATGTTAGAGAGGCCGCCAGGGCCATGAATGAGCTTCATATGGATGACCAAGTTTCTCAAAGCATGAGAAACACCTTTAGTTGGGGGGTGTTGATCAATCCCATCAATAGGGATATCTTGAAGTTCATTATTCTATCCTTTAACCTTAAAACTATCCTTTTCTAACATTGATTCATATTTTTTCTATAATATGCTTAGTAAGAAGAGTAAGAAGTGTTTATAATGGTATGTTGCCTAATGTGATTAAATTGCAGGAAAAAATAAGATTTTTTTAGGCATTTACTATGGAGGGGTTTGATGAAGACAACCAAGAGGGAATCTAGCAAGGCTTATCCACCTCACTAACTCTGTAACACATCTTGAGATTGCCAAATCCTCACTCACAATCTTGAATTCACTAATAGCCAAGTAACTCCAAGAGCCTGAGAAGCTCAAGGAGGACAAGATCCACAATTTTCGAGATCAAGGGGGCGATCACCCTTATTTTCAATGGAGTTATTATCAGCTGCTCATTTGTATAAATAAATGAGCTGAAAGGCTCACTAGGATTCAATTTTTTTATTCAACTAGGAGTAGATATTGAGCCCAGGGATTGACATTATCATTATTAACTTTCATGTGATGTATGAGACTACTATTTTCTGATAATGAGAAGTTGGTTATTAAGCTACATCTAAGCTAGTTTTAGAGGGATGAAACCCTTGGGTTTGGGCCCAACCCAGAGGCTTTGGTCCCTCTTCTATATTTTTATCTTGTTTTCAGTTTATAACATTTCATGTCTTTCTTTAGATGTTATGATCCAGGTGGATATTGGTGGCCACTCGCCAATTCCACTTGGACCCCCACCATTGTTTCTTTCAGTTTTTTTAGTTTCCTTAATTGTAGCAAAGTTTACTATTTTTAGCAGTTTTTCATTTCCTAAACTTCAAGAGCTATTTTGAGGCCCTAAATGACGTTTTTTTTTTAAATCTATCGCCAACAAATTTGTATCTAAAATCATATTTTCTGATTTATTCCTTAGAGATATCTTTCCAACGAGTTATCATGTGCATCAAATGGAGATAATATGAGCAAGTCGCGACCTTGAAAAGTTGGTTGTCCAACTCACCCCAACGGGGCCCATAATCTCTTGGTGTTACATCTCCTCGGGTTAGGGTTTTGGTTGTTTAGGGTTTGATCTTATTGTTCAATAGTAAAAAAACCCTTGAGCCTCATTGTAACACAGTTCAAAGGCATGTAGCCAGCAAATCTGTTCTCATAGATAAGCTACATCACCCTAGCTATTTTATTTCCATTTATGTTTGTAAGCATATTTCAGTATCTTAAAGTAATGAAATGAAGTATTATTTTTGTTGCATCTCTGTATGTATGGTTATATCTGTAATTTGTTGCATTCCTACTTAAATTTGGATCATGTTAAGATATAAAAACCTTTAATTGTAGGATTCCCTATCACCTCTCTTGTGGGAGAATGGTTGGAACGATTTACAATCTCAAATAAAAAAAAATAAATAAATAAAAAATAAAAAAAAAAATAAAAATAAAATAAATGTTTCTAATTTCTCTGGAAATAAGATGTTATTTTTCCTTCTTCATATTTACCTTATGCAACTTAGGAGTTATTTTAGTGATCAAACTAGTGTTCTAGCATAGAATATATGTTATTCAAATTGAACTCATCTTTTCCATCATATTTTATACAATTGTTTTACTGATCAATTGATGCATGCATGTGGCTAGTTATGTAGGAATTTACAGGGTAAGTTCCTCAGATAGAACACCAAAGGACATTGCTCACAAACAGATCACAAATCAATACAATAGTATTATTGACGTGGTTAAAGCCCGCAAAGAGGGAAACAGTCCAAGGCCTGAGACAACTCGGACACTTCAGGCAATTTATTAATAAAAGAAAGAAAATTTACATAAGCTTCTATCATGAATGGTTAACCTACAAATGACCCTCCATGCTCTTTAAATAGAGATCATGGAACAATCGGGTGTTAAGCTACAGATCAAGTGTTGGTAATACAAAGGAGAGAATGAATCGTCGAATCACTTCATGTCTAGAACATATCGTGACCGTCAGATTGTAAATTACAAAAGTACATAGTAAAGAAACACACTTTACCTAACTCTACACTAGACCAAGTTATACTTAAGTATTTCCAATGTGTCGGAATATCCTAACACCCCCCCCTTAAAAACAAGTTGGGATAGGATTGAAGGATGTACAAATATGACACAATAGGAGAAGGAAGGAGACACTAGAGCCTATCCTCCCTTAGTGACAACTTCCTGAACTTCAACCATAAATCAAAGTTTAGTAAACTTCGCCTCTGTGAGAGCCTTTATAAAGATGTCTGCAACTTGATCATCTTTTGAACAATATTGCACTTCAAGAATATGGTCATGAATGAGCTTTCTAATGAAGTGCATGTGTATTTCAATATGTTTGTTGCACTGACGTTGGACTGGATCTTTGTGTAGATGAATGGCACTTTGATTATCACACCATAGTGTAGTCAGATGTCACTGCTGAAAGCCAAACTTTGACAGGATCTGATGAAGCGGTGTCCTTTAGTGTTCTATCTAAGGAACTTACCCTGTAAATTCCTTTTTGTTCTAGCTTGGGGACTCTTTTGGTGTCTTTTTGATTTTTTCTTTTGGTTTTTTTTGGGTCAATTTGTTTATAATTTTGAGGATTTTCATTTAGTAACTAGTGAGAGGTGAACTTAATAGGAATCAATGTGTTTTGAAAATACTCTTACCCTCCTCTAGTTAGAATTCATGGAATTGAAAGGAAAAAATTGCATATATATATGCATTAGGGTTACTAACAAGAATCTATCAAACCATCCAAGTTTCCCAACTATGTAAACAATGACCATTTAAAATCAATGTGATAATAAAGGAAACTAGACTCATGTTTTGTTTTTACTAGTAGTACACAAACATTAGCTTTTGATAGGGTCTTGGAGATATGTGTGTGAATCAACTACTCCAAGACTACAAAACCAACTTAGTAGCTTGTGGTAGGGAGAAAATTCCACTTGCATTAGTGTAGTCTGGAGAGACCTTCTAACACAAGGGTCAATCACGGTCACATTTAGTCTAGGTGAGGTGACATACCCCATTTCACTTAGTTTTGGGTGGCGCAAATTTTGGAATTTGTATGTATTAAAAATGGTGTTATTAGTATTTCTTGTAGTGCTTTTGGGCTACTTGGGAGGAAACTCTAAAGGGGGTTTCAGAAATATCTATCCTACCCTTCTGTGTAAATTTTGTTAATGACTATACCCACAATATGTGTTATTATTGGTGGTAACCTTAGTGTCCAATATTATTAGGGCTCATACATAGGTCCAGGGTTAGGCTCGTCTTCTTTATACTTGGTATGGATACTAGTCATACTCTCTCAGTCCTCTCAAGGGGTGCCCCACTAATAATAAGGGCTCTTGGACCGAGTTCGCAGTTAACAGGGTTAGGATGTAGGCTACTTGTATAATTGTCCCGCCGCCAACTTATTTGCATTTGGTTTGTTTCTGACTACTTCCTAGGTCTTTTTTGTGTGTGTTCTTTGGTCTTAGTCAGTAGTTTGGCCTTAGGGCTGACTATACTAAATTAATTTGGTTAATTTTCATTTATTCACTCTAGTCGAACCAAGTTGTCATCAGTCACATTGCATTCATAGTTTTCCTCCTGAATGAGGTGGACTTGTCTCTCCTCAGAGAGTGTTTTGTGGTGCTCAATAATTATACCATCCCCTAGTTGTGCCATGGTTTCCATTGAAACATTAGCAAATGACTCAGCTTTCCTTATTAATCCACCTTTGATCGATCCTTTAGGACAAGAGTTATTGTGGCTAAACACACACGATTCTACACATGCTTATACATATGTCCCTATGGAGGACGTTAGTTCCTCTTTACCCTCTTCATATGTCATTTCTAAAATCATTTCATCATTTACATCATTGAGATTGGTAGGACCTACACCTCCGTCTACACCTCTCAAATCCTCTTGTGGCATTCCACTAGTCTCGTCTATGTCTCTTATGAATTTCCCTAGTCTTTTTATGCCTACTCTTATAACAACCTCTCCCCATATTTACCCAAGATAATTAGTCCATTGGGGTAAACATGTGATGAAGAGTTACTATGATGTGATTCAACCCCCCATGTATATTTAAGGAAGTGGAATCGAAAAAACAAAACCAATCTAACCTTTCTCAAGAGCTACAAAACCTTCAGGGGACAACCAACCCTTCGAGGTGCCCAACTTATGAGACAACTTGTGATTTTGTTGATCTAGACCCCCAGATGATCCCATGACAAGCAATGTGTGTGATTGATACCCCCCACTCACTCCCACAATAAGGCATTCATGTGACTATGGCCTCCTTCAGGTAGGTTTGAGCCAATGACCCCAGATTTCGTGCCACATTTTTAGGGCTAGGTCTTAGACCTCTGCCCAAAACTTCATGAAACTTCTATAAATGATAATTAAAAATGAACTAAAGTTGCTAATTCAAAAATTGGTATAAGGAATTCACCTGAACCTACTAGCCATGATAGGAATTTTGCCAAACATATCACAAACATGTAATCTACAAGTCATAACCACATATATGAGTATAGGGGTCTCATACTTATTTGAGAATCATCAAGAAGAATTGATTCCTTATCAAAATAAGCACATTTTCATATATTCATTCATATTTCTTGTACTAATAAAATCATGATGAGATCCATAACCAATGTCTATCATGAACCATGCTTATAACCAATATATAAACAAAAAAATAACAAGATTAGAATAGCCATAAAAGCCACATATTAACAAGTACATTTACACATGAAATACCAATTAAAGGGAGTTACTTTTAATGTATGCATAAGCCAACAAAGTCAGGGATTTCCATGAAACACTCGACCATAGATTGAGTTGACCCAAATCTTTCTTTCAGCGAATCATCCCTGTGCCATATTCCAAGCGTGAATGTGGGACTGACAACATAACCAATCAAGGTTTCCTCGTGATTTACATATATCCACCAAGGGATTCCTAGGCTAGAAATCCGCATCAATACCATAAGGATTTATCACAATCCCACTGGATCACTAGACCTTAACCAAGCATGGATGCCTCCAGATCTGTCCACCTAAACCGTGAGGTATTTGTTTGTCTCCACCTCTCGGATTTACCATGTATCCCACCAAGTGATTCCTAGGCCTTATGATTAATCCTAAGACCACCCCACTCCACTTCAAATCCATTCAACAATCCAGTTGAACCAAAACAAGAGAAACCCTATCACATGATGGTTATCCATAAATGGAAAGGCAAGGCTGAAAACCACTGTCACACCTAGCAAGACCCATGCCAATGACAACAAGAGAACCAAAATTGGCACACATGCATGTATCATGCATGCCAAAAATAGTAAATTAGTCATACATGCAGCTCGATACTGGCAAGTAATTCTACTGTAGCCACTTGATTCTCGCGCTTCCTTGCTTGATCCTTGCTTCCTCTTTCTTTGTTTTCCTTCCTTTTCCTTCTTTCCTCCAATACTGGAGTGCTCCCAAGAATACTCTAATTAAGTATGAGAGTGTAGAGAGAATAGATAAATCTCCAAAACTGAATTGACAAAAGGTTGTGAACTAATCCTTAGAAACCTTTTTATTAATGAGGTCTCCACTTTCTTCATTTTCCATTATTTTCCTTAATTTTCCTCCTCACATGAAACCTGTGAACTTTCACCTTAATTTTCTCCTAATTTCCATTATTTTAATAAATAAAATGCCAATTAATGCCACTTTGTCTTTCCAAATCCTTTGACATTCCCTTTGTAAATTTCCTTGGCCATAATAAACGAAATGAACACCCACGCTAGGATTTTTTGCCCAACATTCATCTTGGAATATGTGTCCCATAAACTTAATTTTTATTTTTCCTTTATTAAATTTATTACATGTATATTTTACCAGGGTTGTTACACCTTCATCCACGCAAGCTATGGTTGTTAATCCTTGTTAAGAAGTAGGGTTTGAAATATTTACTCCTAGTTTTGTCCAACCTACAATTGTTGTTCCTCAAATAGTAATGGTCACTTCCGAAAATGTGTGGGGAGGGTCAATACTTGTTCCTAGCCATCCTGGGTAGAACATTGCTTCTAATATCTCTCAAGCCTGGTATAGTTCATTGTTTGGATGGACGCCAACCTATAACACCTTTCTTGGAGCAACTAGTTTACCTACGGGGCAACCCTAATGTTAGCACCATCACTTCTACAAGTTACCCTCGTTCTATCAGTGCTACCGTACAAGTTGGTCGATCATTTCCTACCAAGTACAAACCTATTAGCAGTAATGATCTTGGGCATCCATTTCTCTCTAGGGGCATTTACCTTGGGGGAAGAACTCCTTTCACCAATCATGCTAACCCACATGTTTTATATGCTAGGATGAACCCTTACTATAATCAACAACCATTATCTCTCACAATCCCTATATGGGGGGACCTCATGGTTGGTTAGGAATTTTTCCTACCTATGACCCATTTAGTTGACTACATAATCCATTTTTATCTTTACTTGGTTTACTGAATCTAGCAATGCTAACAAAAAAAACCCATCTCACATGATCCTTAGTGGCCACCTATGCCTGCAAAGTCATCATCTGATTTATCAATGTTTGAAGGAAATATTGAAGAGAATCCATCCTCCCATATTAATACTTACCATTTATGGTGTTCGTCAAAATCTTTAGTGGATTATTTGATCAAGTTACACTTGCTCCAACGTACATTATCTAGAGATGCTACCAAATGGTGCATTAAATTGGACAATGCATCTTATAGTGATTTTGCATCCTTGACCCAAACTTTCTTGACTTATTTCTAGTTTCCTATGAGGTATGGCATCAATTGTGACCTTTTGTCAAAATTTAAACAAAATGATGCCACCTTAATTTATGATCATATCCATTAGTGGTGACATCGCAAGAGGTTCGTCAGAACCAAACTTCCTGATGAAATACAATAAAAATGGTTCATTTGGTCATTACGACCTCAAATTTCCAAAGATGTCTCTATGTTTGATGTTGTTACCCAGATATTTGTCTTATTCTCAGTGGGGCACACTTTATGAAGTACTCCTAGAGGCTCCATGACCTTCCATTAACCCACCTAAACCCATTCTTGGCTTACACGGAGATTTTATGATTGGGTCTATTTCTGATTCAATGAGCCAACTTAATCCACAACTTGGGAAATTTAATCTTACATCACAAGCCCTAGTAAGTGAATTTAGCTCTATGAAAGCACCTTCTTACAGTGAAGTCCACAACACCAAAGAATAACCAACAACCTAGTGGTAAAAAGAATAGGAAGAATAGGCAAAAGAATCAAACTTCTCAAGGGACTCAACCAAACCCATCGGATTAGGTAGTGGTAACATGTGAGCATCATCAATAAGATAAAATTCCCTTGTAATATTTTTCAAGGTGATCATTTGACTCATGAGTATGCTCGGATGGATGAAGTTCATAGGATTCTTGAACTGCCACTTGCTACCCGGTAGCCTTCTATTTTAACTCATCCATTTCCTGCACAACCTCAATAAAAAATGGTTGCACAACCTCCTCCACCTCCGTAAGGGGGTAATGAGGGGTTGTTTTTCAATCATGCAAACAACTCATTCGTCTTTATGTGCAAAGAGAATGTCAACGTGAACACATGAGCTAAATCCTATGATGTTCTTGAGTCAAGTTATTCTTCTAAGGACTTACCTACTCCACTTCCTTCCACTAGAATTCTCACATTAGATAATTGTGTGGAACCCGTTTAACACCTACCTAAGGGTTTCATTCGTAAGACAACACACAATCCATTTACCTGGCCTACTCATTATTATAGTATTGTTGAAGATATAACCCAAGATCCTTATGACATGTATGCCTTAGAGGTTTTGCAAAGATATCCTCAACAATGCAAGGCCTTGTTGTCTGCAATCGATGGAGTGGACCCCTCTGACACGAACCTTATCACCTTTAACGTTGACAATTCCATCGTTCAACTATCTCACCAAATTTCCTTTCAAACTATCATGCATGCCTTTCACATGTATATTCATTGCACTTTGGTGGATGAAGATTCCTCCACTTGTGTCATGTCAACATATTGCTAGAAAAATCTTGGCTCTCCAGCACTCACTAAATCTAATACCACTCTACAGGAATTTGATGGACAAAATTTTGTTCCTAAGGGGGTTCTTCCAAAGTTTTCCATTGAGTTTGGGGGCAAAACGGCCTATCAATGTGAATGTCAATGACCCTCATTTAGATTATAACCTGCTCTTATCTGAACTTAAAAAAAAAACACAATAAATTACAGATACGACCATAAATACAAATATGTAATAGAAATAACACTTCATTTCATTAATCTCAAATACCTAAATAAGCTTACAAACATAATGGAAATAATCTAGCTTGGGCGATGGTATCTTATCTTTGAGAAGAGATGTAGCGGATACATGCTTCTGAACTATGTTACAATGAGGCTCAAGGGCCTATTTATTATTAAAGAACAAGGGAAAATCCTAAAGAACCAAAACCCTAGCCCCAAGAGATGGAACGCCAAGAGTTTGTGGGCCCTGTTGGGGTTAGTTGGGAAACCAACTTCTTGGGGTCGTAAGTTGGTCATATTATCTTTGTTTGGCACATATGATACCTTGTTGGAAATATCTCTCTGAGTACTATAGGGTTTGTGGTAGGCCTATGCCTATGGCTATGGGCCTACTGCGAACCTAAAAAAAATGTTGTTTAAGCGGCCAAAACTGCTCTGAAAGTTTAGGACCCAAAAAATTGCTAAAAATAGTAAATGCTACAATAAACATGGAAACAGATGAAACAAATTGGAGGACTATGTGGAATAGGAGAGTGGCCACCAATATCCACCTGGATTAGTCCTCCCTCCTTAGGAAGCAATGGTCTCCATTGAGTGCAGAGCCTCCATGAGGTGAGGAATTTTTTTTTGAACTTGGTCCCTAGTGAACCATTTTCCCTAGTCAAGGAGTTGGCCTACGTTGACAATTCGATATAGTTGGATCCTGTTATGATATGTTCTATGCTTATAATAGTTTACTTCTTTTTCTTGTTATATTCCACAGATTACCAATCGCATGTGCATAAAGTAAAGTGCAGATAGAACATTAAACGATCGACAGAAAAGAAGCCAAGACAAGAGACACAAGATGTGGCGGTTAGCCAAGGACAAACCCCACAACGTGTGGGGAAACCCTTTGATCAAATCTTCTTTTATCTTCAATAATTTAGTAGAGAGAAATAGTACAATAAATCAGATTTATATCAACAGTAGAAAACCATAGATCAGCAGCATCAACATTAGCAGCTTCATCATCAAACTAGGGTAGACGATATCTCACAAACCGAATGTCGGATCGGCTTGATTCCACCACCAAAAATTACGGCTTTCAAAGGAGGTTTAGATGAACCTATAATACAATTGAGATGAGGAGATATTCTAGTCCATGTAGGTCAAACTTCACTTCTACAGTTGCAACTTCAGTTTTAGCAGCTTCCTTCAAACTAGGGCAGTCAATATCTTGCAAACCGTCTGTCGGATTGACTTGATTCCACCACCAAAAGTTGCAAATTTCAGAGTAAGTTTAGATGAACCTACAATGCAGTTAAAATTAGGAGATATTCTAGTCCAGGTAGGTCAAACTTTACTTCTTTAGTTGCAGCTTTAGTTTCAGTAGCTTCCGGCTTGACATGTGTGAGGGAGAGACCCTTTTCTGCGCAGTAGAGAAGAGACTCTTTTCTACGCAGTAGAGAGAGAGAGATGTGATGAGATGAGTAAGTCCAAATGAGAAAAATTCCTCCTATATTTATACACCACGTTAGTTTTTGAATAGATGCAACTGTTGGGCTTCTGAGCCTACATGAGTTGTAGGTCAGCTTGATAATAATTCCATAATCAAAATAAATTCATATCTCCATGAATACTTATCGGAGTCAGACGATCTTTATATCAATCCTACACCTCTCGATGAGAGGAATCTAATAAAAATATTATTAGCCATGAATAATATGACCCACATGAAGTTTTGGCCCTAGTTTCCAAATTAACACTCCCTCTCAACTAGGGATAACTTCATCTGCAATCTTTCTATCGATCGCTACTATTCATCCATCAAATGCACTGCCATGTACAACCTAAACCTTGCCCTGCTCTACTCTATTTTGCCTATTCTACTTTGTCTTGTTCTACCCTATACCGATCTATATTTTTCTGCTCTGTTCTGCTCTACTCTTGCATTGTTCTCTTATGTTCTGCTTTTGTTCGAATTATGAAGAAGAACAAATGATTGAGGATGTATCATACTGACTCAAATTTAGTCTCAGAGTTATACCACTAGTCCCAGACCAGTTTCAACCAACCCGAAGTCAACGTCATAGTGAGTGCAACTCCACTAGTCCCAGACTAGTATCATCCTCCACTGACTCAAAGTTAGTCTCAGAGTGCGTACCACTGGTCCCAGACCAGTCTCAACTGACCCGAAGTCAGCTTCATAGTAGGTCCCACTCCTACCACTAGTCCCAGACCAGTCTCAACTGGCCCGAAGTCAGCGTCATATTATGTACCACTCTCACTGGTCCCAGACCAGTACTGCACTGACACAAAGTCAGTCTCAAAGTATGTACCACTGGTCCCAGACCAGTCTGAACTGACCCGAAGTCAGCATCATAGTATATACCACTCTCACTGGTCCCAGACCAGTACTGCACTGACACAAAGTTAGTCTTAGACTATGTACCACTGGTCCCAGACCAATCTCAACTGACTCGAAGTCAGCGTCATAGTATGGTACAACTCCTACCACTGATCCCAGACTAGTATCATTGATCCCAGATCAATGGAGGTCATCCTAGTGTAGGGAGTATGGTAGATACAACAACATGTCCATCGGTACTACTATGGTCCCTAACTTCATTTCCCTACTCATTGATCAGATGAGAGGTACTTCCCATGAGTCCCAAACTGCATGGGTAGGATGCCTCGATAGGAGAATTAATCAATCCTGTCCTCACAGGAGAACATAGAAATCCTGCTACAATTTCCATGGATAACACATCAATCCAAGTTGCCATGGAGAACACATCAATCCAGGCCTCACAAGAGAACACATCAATCCTGCTACAATCACCATGGAGAACGCATCAATCTAGGCCTCACAAGTGAAAAAATCAATCCTGCTACAATCGCCATGGAGAACAAATCAATCTAGGCCTCACAGGAGATCACATCAATCCTGCTATAATCACCATGGAGAACACATCAATCCAGGCCTCACAGGAGAATTAATCATCCTGCTACATAGAAGAGTGAATCATCTTGTTCCACAAGAGAGCAAATCATCTTGTCCCACAAGAGAGTGAATCATCTTGTTCCAGTGTGCACCACCAAGGGGGTGAGTCACCCTATGGTCATATGTTGCTCCAGTAAGAACTGCAAGCTCTCAGAGCTCCCAGAGCTCAATTTATGCAACATGCAGGACCCTTGAACAATGGTTTCTTGATGACTCCAAGTTGTTTGGGAAAATCACAGATTAGATCTTTCCTTCAGGCTTTGACAAGGTGTATCGACTTGTACATCATCTTAATGCAATGGAGCCTCCTTGCTTATTGACTTACCATATCTTAGATGATATCTATCTGCTGGAGCAATCGATGAATACAGGATTCCTCAATAATTGAATCCCACCTCTGGCTTTACAGAGAATCATAGTGGTATGTGTTCAAACAGCTCACTGAAGAGATTCCCCAACCAAGAAGCTTCATACGAGATCATACTCATAGATATGTATCTGGTCTCGGTAGTGCTTATGGAAACCAACTTCTACTTCCTACTCATCCATTATATCAAAGCAGAATCCAAAGAGAAACAACACTAAAAAGTGCTCCAATGATCCTCCACACTACCTGCCTAATCAGCATTCGAATAATCATGTAGTTTCTTATTTCTGGTAGTGTATCTCAATCCATGAGAGATTGTGTCCTCAAGACATCTCAGAAGATTCTTGGCACCAATCTAGTGAGGCTCAACCAAATATGATCTCACAATGCTAACTGTGAAACATATGTTCAGACAAAGGTTCACCAAGAACATCAATGCGAATGAGTTTTGAAACTCAGAGGCATTTCCCAAACCTGGTCCAACTTCACTACCATATAACTTCTGAAATTTAAGATCCTCGAGGTAGTCACAAGCTTGCAGTCCACCATACCAAATACTTTTAGAATCTTCACCACATATTTTCCTTGAGATAGGAAAATTTCGTTTGGCTTCTGCCACACTTCAAGTCCTTGGTTCTTCATTTCAAATTCAGAATCCACCTCCCTCTTACATTTGTGAATGAGAGGGCATGCACCTGTTAGAAAGAGGTCATCCACATACAACACCAGTATGAGAGGCTTGTCATCTTCAACCTTAAAGTAAAGCTTAGGATCAGTTTAACTCCTAGTGAATCCCAGCTTCATCAAGTAGCTATCGATCCTCTCATACCATGCTCAAGGTGATTGCTTCAGCCCATAGAGAGCCTTCTTCAACCTGCATACATGAGATTTTTGATCATAAATATCAAATCCTTGGGTTTGCTCCACGTAGTCCTCTTCTTTGATTGAATCGTGCAAGAACACAGTCTTGACATCCATCTGATGTAGGTTCCATCCTTGTGAAGTCGCAAGGGCTATGATTGAGCGGATTGTCGTATATCTGGCAAGAGGTGCAAATATAACATCATTGTCTATACCTTCCGTCTGAAAGAAACCATGAGCAAAAAAATGAGCCTTATACTTTTCTGTACTTTCATCTGTTGCATGCTTTATCTTGTAAAGCCATTTACAAATGATAATTATCTTGTCCTAGGGTTTGGGAACTACTTCTCAGACATCATTCTCCATAATAGACTCATATTCTTTGGTCATAGCATCCTTCCATACTTGATGCTTGATGACATTTGAGAATGATGAAGGCTCATTTTGTATGATCGTGCTCATGATGGTCAGGTATCCCTAATACCTGTTAGGTTTCTTACTTTCACGAAAGGTTCCTTAGGGTGCAGCATGTCTTTCAGCATCATCAAGTATCCCCCTAAGCCATGAAGGCCTCTTCCTGGAAGAGGAAGGCTCAGGTGGGTAAATAGGATCCATCGGTTCTTCCACATCAAGCATTGTTACATCATCTACCCATAGAGACATCTTCCGCAATCGTACGGTGTCACACCATTCTACTCTAGAGTTTGTGGTGTAGTAGTCTTCCTCTTAATGCCAACCTCAGGTATGCCTAACTGAACCAACTGTAATATATCGAAGGTCTTGCTTAGGCTTGAGGGGAATGGTCCCCTTTTGAGCTTTCCTTCGGCACATCCCGAACATACACCTTCTTTTTCTACTTAGAATTCGGTCATCCCTATTACCATATATCTTACATCGGGTAGATCTTTGTAATGAAGGTGGGAAAACCTCCAATGCCAAAGTTCAGACTAAAGAGATGTGTCATAAGACATGATACCTAGCAGACTTCCACTGACCTGATATAAAGAATCAACTAGAAACCCAAGAGTGAAGGCATCTTTAACATTATTTTTCCATATATGTACCTTGCCATCACTGAAGGTTACCTTGTAGCCTTTGTCTCCCATTGCTGAGATGGATACCAAGTTCTTTTTGAGATCCGGTACATATAATACATCTTGTAAGTGGATCGTATTACCTTGATTCAATTTGAGAGAAACATTGCCTACACCTTTCACAGGGTATTTCATGTCATCTCTAAGGAAAATTTCTAGGTTAGTTTCTTTCTCTACTAGATTATGGAGTACTTCTTTGTAACCAGTGAAGTGTCTTGAGGCACCACTATCAATGAGCCAAATTCCCATTGAGTCTGAAGGAGTAGAGGTAGATAGAGCAGCTAGTAGATAATATTCAGCCTACTTATTGTCAACAATGTTAGATTCATACCTGGAATTTCTAGCCTTCTTGAATGGTTTCCCTCTTCCTTGATTTCCAACATTCCTTTTACCTTTTCTATTGAATTTTCCATTCCTTTGATTACCATGAGAGGGATTTTGATCATCGTCACTATGAGATTCCTTTTTATCAAGGCATTCCCTTGAATAGTGACCTACTTTATTGCAAATGTAACATCGTCCTTTTCTTCCACCCTTAGGTCCAGCCTTTCCTTTCGATTTAGACCCAAAATTATTTCTTTTCTTAGCATGAGAAGAAAAAGCAGCAGGAGGACCTTTAGGCAAGGGCATTTCTTGCGCTTCTACCCTTGTTTCTTCTTGAATGCATCTAGCCATTAATTCCTTGAAATCAAGAATTACGTTATTGTTCAGAAGAGTAGTCCTAAACACATACCTTTCGGATGGTAATCCTCCAAGAGTCGTGAGTGCCATTTCTCTGTCAGTAATAGTCTCCCCAATTGATAGGAGATCGTTCTTGATTTCAATGATTCTTAAGCAGTATGCTTGCATACTCTCATCTTTACCCTTCTTGATTTCTCTTAGCTTATTTCTAAGAAACAAAACTTGATTTGCATCATTAACTTTAAATAAACTCACCAATCTGTTACACTGAAATTTGTCACCATGACTATCTGCAGTTAATATGGCTCCATCAATAGTCATATTATCCTCCTGGTCAAGCCTTATACCTCTGCCCTTCATGTCAAACTTCAAAAAGAGAGAAAGTCACTTAAAAACATGTTTATCTCTGGCTACGCAAGTTCTCTCTACCTTACCTGCGTGTATGCACTCCAAACACACTGTACCTACGTACTTGTACGCTCTGTAAGCCAAAGGATGGGTGCGTACCCCTGTAAAGGTCAAAAGGCGCGAGTTTCATCTTTAAAAAGTTACTTGTGGTCACTTCTAGAGCCTTCTAGAAGAGTGTTTGACGTGTATTGAGCACCTCGAGATGGTTCATGCACTCCTATGATAGAGGAACTTATCCCATCAAGAGAGGAGCTACCCCATCCAAAAGAGGGAGTATCCCATTGATGTTGGAACTGAATAACTCCCTCTAGAACACTATAAATACAGGCATTGGGCCAAAGGAGGGGAGGTTGAAAGCTGAACATTCCAAAGGGTAAATGCTGCTGGAATTAGGACTTCCATTGTTAACTTGTGAGGAGAGATTACCATCCTTTCTTGTTGCCATATTGGGAGTGGGTGAGCTTGTCAAAGTAGAGAAAATCTCTTGTTGGACCCTGGGAGGAGCTTGCACAACACCAAGGCTCAGGTTGTAATGGTTCCTTTTTTGTTTCCTTAATACAAATAAGTCCATTCTTCTCAATGATTTGTTGTTAATGAATATTCATGTTACTCCTGGTGTTCTATGTGATGAATTATTGCCTTTGTTTTTATAAATATTCAGGTTGTTATGTAATCGTTTGCTTTGTTAGTGTATGCAGGTCTTAAAGTGAAGGAGGAGCTCATCTGGATCAGCAAAGGCTGGACTGCTACAACAAGCGTTGGATTTGAGGTAGGATCGAACAACACTTGGTTTCTCATAGAATAATGTATGTTTAGAGAAGGATTGCTCTTGTTTGTCTTGTTTGTCACTAGAGAGTCTTAGACTCCTAGGGAGTTTAGGTTTGTCCGCAAAAATAACTCTTTCCGCATGA
>APFE030858234.1:0-24876 GCA_000404065.3 Pinus taeda
ATTTAGATTTAAAATTTGTCGAATCTAATGCCAAATTTTATGATCAAAATTTAGAATGTCGAACTTTTATCGAATTTTAAGTTTGTCAAACTCAAACTAGGCGACTGAGGCTTAGGGGGGGATGTTAGACACCTAATCTATTAGAGTTATGGTGAGGAATACAAATTGTCATTGGGAGTTCAAGAGACTTTGGAATATGAATCCAAAGGTTGTAAACATGTATTTATATGTGTGTCATTTTATTGATAAAGTAATGCATGCTTATGTTCATTCTTGGTGCATAGTCTAACAACACCAAATATGAAAAGTTTGTTCATGTATATAGCATGTAAGGGTAGCCCCAAGGCTTAGCTCAATTGGTCGAGTTCCCGTCGCTAAAGCACCTTGCTAATGGGAGGTCACGGTGTCAATTCTCCTCAACACTCTCAAGGTTAGGTTTTGCTAATAAGTCGACAAAATGTGATCCCTTTGGGTGGATTTGCCTAGATATTTCCTTGGAAAAAAATATAACATGTAATGGTGAATATAGAAATATGGCACTAAGTGTAATACATATCTAAAACAAAATGCACTAATATCAAGGTTTTAAATGGTTTGTAGACAAAAAACTTGATGCTACAACAAATAACTACATATCATCAAAATAATTGCCTATATCAGGATCCTCATCATAAATAACACCCTCTACCTCTTCATCCAAGCTCTCCTTCGATCCTCTAGGGTGTTCAATACTAGTGCTCGGTGCTACTTGTGGATCCAAGTGCATTCACCCTATTGTCACTCAAGTCATAACCATCCATTTTTTTATGAAATTAGCAAATTCAAGAATTATAATGATGCTAAAAGCTTAACATGCAAAATTGATGGCTTAAGCTTGAGAGAAGAGTACATTTTTACTAAGATTATGTTAGATGACTTTAATGGTGAACACCACCAACAACAAAGTACATAGGGGGATTGGTACACTTGATTAAATGTCAATTTGATACCCTCTTATATCATATAATCCAATCTTGAAATGTTGCAATCCCACCAATCCTAAAACACAATTTGAAAATTGTCAAATCCATTGAATTTTGAATGGGATATGAAATTCTATATTCTTAATATGAAGTATATCTTATTCTATGCCATGTTGCTACCATGAAGCCACTACACACCCATCACTACATATATTTGGCATTAGCAAATGCCATGCAATTAGCATCTATGACAAGATATCATAACAGTTTGGTGACTGTTACCGCTCAAACTAGCAGGGTGGCTAAAAGGGACAACTACTAGATCAAGGGTAATGGTGGAGACTTAGCCCACTGTCACCTTAGTTAAGACTCCCTACTCTTTACGAAATTACACAGATGGGAGGAGACTCGGTATATAGAAAGTCACTTGTGAAGGATGAATCAACAAATGGATGTGAAGTAACCTTAATGATCCTTTCCCTATAAGAAGATTAAGAATGGAGTTTGCTTTCTCTTCAAGCAAGGTACAAAGCCTTCTAGGAGAAGGAACTGAGGATTTAAGGGCTAGGTTAAGGGAGTATAACTTGTAAAGGAGTTTCCCAGTTCTTAAATCCTTACAAAACTTGGATTCTCGAGTTGTCTTTGATAAGAAATGCGACCACACAGGGCCAAGTGGACTCGAGGTTAGGTCAAGAGGATAGGATTTAGCAACCAATGATATACTTGACCTAAATGGGGAGGGGAATGGGATCAAGGAATGAATTTTCAACGAAAGGCAATGTAAGGATCCCAATGAGGTTTCTAGCCTAAGGGAAACCAAGGGCAAGAATTGGTCTTCGAGCTAGGGCTTGTGATATATCAAGATCCCAGTGTCAGAATCTCATGAAATTTGGAGGGCTTCTTGAGGACATACCAACGCAGTTGTGGACCAAAAATCAAAGTATTTGGATGGCTAGATTGTGAGATAATTGATTCCCTAGGTGACCTATGTAGGTTAGGCCTAGAGAAAGGGGGGAAGGTGAAATAAATAAGCTTTAAAGTGATCACCAAAGGAGGACTAGTGCTTTGTCCTTTGGGAGAGATGGAGTCATGGAAGATTTAGAGTTTGGATTCATTTTCACTTGTCAAGGAGGCGTAAAAGACAACTTCGTTGGGCATTATGGCTTAATAGAATTAGCTTCGGGGTCGTTTATACTTCGTTCAACAATATTTGGTGACTTGTTAAGACAAGGATGTCTCTAGGAACATTCATTCATTCAAACATGGCCCAATCATGATACAACACTATTTAGAGATTTAATTTCCAAAATTTCGTTCGAAGAAAAACAACAAATTAACCCTAGAATAGTGAAAATCCCAATATCATGAATGCAACAAAATAAAGAATCAAAATAGCATTAACATAGTACTTACATTTAAAAAGAACATACCCAATCACCAAGATATGCCAATCATAGAAGCTCCAAGACAGAAGAATAACCAAACATCGAAATTCATCTAAAAAGTCTCATCCTCAAAAGATAGCGAAAATCTCACAAGAAGATATGATCCAATCCAAGTGATGATACAAAATGAATTCATGTCTCTGGTATTTATACACTCATTAGGAGTTCAAATTACCTAATTTGAACTTGCATTAGTCCATCAACTAAAATAATGTGCAAATAACTATCTTTTGGTGACAAGCCTACTAAACTAGCTCATAAACAAAATAATAAGCCTCCCAAGGGGTCGAATAGTCAACAAGGCGTGTCGTTGGGCTTTCTAAGAGGCGTGGTGAAGTCCATAAGTGCCAAAATGATGAATTGCACTTACAATAGTAATGGACAAGGGGTTGGCCCCATGTTCTCCACGTAATAAACCTATGGAGCTCCCAATCGCTGTGAGGGCACACAAGTGACCTCATGGGTCTCCAAGTGAGTCGAAGATGCCTGTAGACCATCTGTAAGGGCTCAGATGATCGCGTAAGTGATGTCACATCAGCATACAAGTCCTGAGTCATCAACCAAGTGCATGGTACAACTGTGGGGATGGTTGGGCAAAGGTGAACCAGGTGCATCTTCCTTGTCCAATAGGTGAATCTCGAGCAATCTTTGAACATCTTTGGGGATCCATGGAGTGTTGTCTACTCCTGTGGAGGTCCATGGCTCTCAACACACACCCTACATGTGCCAATGTAGCCTTCTGAAGGGTTAGGACCCCATATAGGGAGACCAAACCCAAGATCCAGACCATCTGGAATCCTGCATAAGATCTAATGTGTCCCCTAACCTTCCAGTATAACAAGTCATGAAGGAAATTGAGTAAAGTAGCTTACAAAGCATGGACAACAAGTGGGGACTTCATAATAGCATCCCCTTCCATAATGGGCTTTGGCATGTTCTAATGTCTCCAAGCTCCAAATGGGGTTAACCAAGTATCCCATTAGAAAGTTTCTACTTCTAAAGGGGATAATATGTCCAAGGTACATCTTTTAAAATTGGTGGCATGTGATAAAGAGATGAATGGAGTAGGGAATGAAAAGGGGCAGCCATGGGCCACATGGTGGGGTACAATGGTAACTAGTAAAAGGGAAGCCCACATTTAGGTATATAATGTATAGGAGGAATCAATCGTGGTACATGAGGTGCCCCGACCTTGATTTTTCCACCCTTCTTTATATGCCTTTTGCCTTTTATGATTTTTCTTTAATTCACTACTCGGGGCTTAAGGTGTTAGAGCATGATTTGTTAGATATAACAATGGATACTCCTTTTAAGGTAGGACGGTTTATTGCCCACCAGGGTTTAGGCAATCATGGGTTCCTAAACGATCAAGGAGGCTCATCTAGGGTCTATAGGAACCAGAGTGATGGCCATAATGATGGGATAGAGCTCATGTATTGGCTTTTTCCCATGTGCTAAATGTGTTTGTCCCGACCATCTTTTGCATTTTGTGGTACATTTTCCCATTGAGTGTGACCAATTATGCTTTTGATTTTCTTTTTAGCTGCATCAATCTTTGGGGCATCATTCTAGGCTTGACCCAAGGTGTGGGCAAGGGGAAGGAGAAAGCTAACCCTGGAGGAATGTGGACCTAGGTGGGCTAAATGATGAATGGGTTATAATGAGTGGAAAGGGGGCAATATATGTGGATGAGGGAGCAGGACCACGCAATCAAAATCAGGATTTCCCAACATCCCACTTTTGGGGAAACTCGGGGAGAGGCAAGGGGAAACATTTACCCAAAAGGGTGCTTGTGGGCACCTCCTCTTAAAAAGTGTTGGCACACCCCTTGAATTTTACTTGAAAACAATAATTTATAAGTGGGGAACACTAATATTCAACCCTAGGGCCCTACTAATGCTATGTAATTAATGGCAAGGTTAAATTCTTAAAGTAAAAGTGATATTATCCTTTATCTTTCATTTTCGTCTTTTTACGTAAATTTTTAACATTACTATTTATTGACTCGAGATGTTTGAGAGTGGTTCTGACCTCATTGGATTTCATATGGTGAAAGTAGAATTTTCAGATCCCACTCAAAACCCAACAAACTTAACAATTTTTAGGATTTCAGGATCCAATGGATTGCGACATTTCCATTGAATTCTATCTTGTATGATGGTATGGAACTAGCATTTAATCAAGAGCACCAAGCCTTCTATCTACCTTGATGTCGGTGGCATTGATTATTGAATTCCTCTATCATGACCCTAGTAAAATTGTACCTATCACTCAAACAAAATCTCGACTTGACATGTTAAGATTTTTCTATCTTATTTTACTGCTCAGTGTTTAGAGGGTAATATTGGTGATGAGGATCCCAATATATGCAATGATTTTGATGATATGTAGGTATTTGTTGTAGCATGATTTTTTTTTGGACTATAGAGGCCATCTAGAGTGTCAATGTATTTTTGGTTCAAATATGGATTGCACTTGGTCCCAAGTAACATTGTATGCACCCTTGCTATATACATGAGAAAATTTGCATTGTGTATAATGGTTTGGATCAATGTTGCGAACATCTCGATAACATCCCAATTTTATCTCGAAATCACGGTCTTTTGGCCTAGCCGATGTTTGCCGATTTTTAAAGATATTTTTATGGTATCTTAATTTTGCCGATGTTTGCCGATTTTTACCGATATTTTCTTGATTTTTTGGTTTTCCGAACCCTTGCTGATTTTATCCCGATGTTGATGTTTGCAACATCGGTTTGGATTCATATGCAAGCACATGAATAGTTACATATTTTTTCCAAAATTTGAATATTTATGTATTTTTTGGTCAATTGGTTTTTTGGTCTAGTTTCTTTTCTAGTTCCCAGATTTGGGGTTGACTGGTTTGATCACTGCCCTGGTTTTGATAACATTGCTTCATTGTCCATTGTTCATTTTTAGTTTTAAGTTTTGAGTCTTGAGTCTAGATGCTAATGACCTTAGACCAAGCCTTTAAATCTGTTAATTTTTACTATTTTTGAGTTTGAGTAATTCCAATTTACTATTCCATGCTTCAAACTTCTATATCGATTATTTTTCTTAGTACTAATTAAGTTCTAGAATAATGAGTGATAAATTTAAATCAATGTATACAACATTTTACTATTTCTATTTCATTAAAGCATTTATGATGTATAATTCAATATATTTCATCATTGAATTGAATTTGAATCATGTATATATATATACCCCGATGTCCCCCATCTCTCTGAATTTCCCTAAAATTTCAGGGTGCTCCAACATGTCCCTCTTGTGCGTCTCCCCATCTCGAGAACTTGGTGGAACATTGAAAAAGAGGACCACAAAAAATCAAATTTGATCTTGTGTATGTGTGTGTTGAGCTATGGTAGCTCGGGAGGTATTCTTCACTAGCTTGGTGCCTTAGGTTTGGAGAATATTAATCAACCTTGTGGATGCTTACTTAAGTGAGGCAAATAATTATTAAACTCCTTCCTAAGTTTTAACATAGGAAAAGTACAATTGATGTGTTATATTCTTTTGTTGACATATTGGGCCAAAGTCTAAGGTTATGGAGATAAATAATTCAAGTGACCAAGATCTAATCTAAGTCATTGATCTCAAGAGGTGAGATGAGAGATGATCTCAACCCTCCATCTCTTTGGAGCTCTAAGGTTTGATTAGAAGGCTCAAGAGAGTTTGATATAAGTGATGTCCATGAGGTCCATGAGGTCCATGAGGTAAGCGCCCACTACTGAATAATGAATTGAGACAGAGCGGTTTGTTAGAAAGAATGAGTGACTTGTTGATGGAAGGAGGAATTTACCAAGAGAATTATCAATAGCCAAGCCAAGTGAAATAGGGCCACGCAAGCTAAATGACACAAGCCGCACGAGCAGTGATTTGGGCGATGGGAACAAGGTTACATAGGCTGCGTGGGCATGTTTGCACAAGGTGATGCAAGCCGCACGCGCAGTGTGACACACACCGCGCATAGGGTTTGTTTGATTTTTGATGGGTTTGGTGAGGCCATAACGACTATGTATTTGCTATGGGAATTTCTCCTATGTATTTGTAAGAAAAATCCATATCTTCCTTAGCCAATAAGAACAAAATTAGTGTTGGTTTTCCCCTTTGTGGGTTTCCAAGGTAAAATTGTGTCAATTGTGTGATAGTTCTTGTGTTTTTTGTAGTGTAATTTATTTGTGAAGAGTCTAGTAGTGATTAGTTTACAAATCAAAATTTATTGGTTGCTGCAATTGATTTCTCGGCATAAAATTTTGTTGGGAACTAATTCTTGTGTTGGGCTTAGGGAATTTTACATGGTATCAAAGTGTCCTTGAATTGCAGGGAACATATTTATCATAGTATTGAGAGGTTAGCTTGTGGTTTCAAGGCACAGTGATCTAGGGTTAGCTCAGAGGCTGAGTGAAACAAGGATTTTTCAGCCATGGCCATAAGGTTACGATTTGAGGACAGACTAGAGGGTGCATCGAAGTGCACAACTTGGAGAGAGCACATTACTCTCGTGTTGGAGGAGAACGAGATCTGGAATCTCATTGACCAGGTGCAACATCCCCCGATTGATCTAACATAGCTTGTCATGTACAAGAAGCAAGATGTGAAGGCTAGGCCCATCATGTTGGACGGGGTGAAGGATCACATAAACCCTCACCTTTCCGAGAAGAAGTTTGTAGAGAAATGTGGGAGTCTCACAAACTCTATCAAAGTGACAACCAAAATAGAAAGATGGTTCTCCAAGAGAAATTGTGGAGCACCAAGATGGCCAAAACAGAAGGAGTGGTTTCATACCTCACTTGCATTACTCAAATTAGAGATGAGCTTGTAGCCGTGGGGGAGACCGTACCAGATACAGAACTAGTACAGATAGCACTAAATGGATTCACAAAGTAGTGGGTTGTTTTTGTGAAGGGGATTGTGGCGAGAGGGTGTCTCCCTAACTAGGAGTGGTTGTGGGATGACTTCATCTAAGAAGAAACGAGGGTGGGACCTCAGCAAAGTGATACATCCAAGAATGAGGATGAGGAGAGCTTGGCGCTTGCAGGAAAAGGCAAGAGAAAGCCTAAGAAGAAGAGATCCAACAATAGTGGAGCAATTTCCAAGGTAATGAATGACGTGGACTTCAGTAAAGTGAAGTTTTTTTCTTGTCACAACTCACAAGATGGTGCATTTTAGAAGTCAATGCCCCAAGAAGAAGAAGAAGAATACCAAGTCACACATGGCGGCCTTGGCAAATATTGAATAATTCTTGAGCAGATTTGAGGAAGACTTCAACCTCATTACATGTCTATCGAGCTCGATAACCACAAGAGTGTGGTACATAGATAGTGGTGCCTCACGTGATATGACAGTGGTGCGTGAGTTCTTTAGCAAGTTGCGAAAAGAGGACATTGATCTCCACATTGAATTGGGTAATGATGCAAAGTACAAGTAGCAAACTGTGGCACTGTCACATTTTAGAGGGAGTCTGGCAAGCCCCTCAAGGTGGCTGAGGTGCTCTATGTTCTTGGACTAACCAAGAACCTCTTGTTAGTATCAACCTTGGAGGACATAGGGTATGTGGGGACCTTCTATGAAGGGAAACTCTGCATCTGACCTAAGGGCGCAAAGGGAAGGTGCGCAAAGGTGATTGGTGTGTGCAAGGGTAAGTTGTACAAGTTGCAATTTGAGCCAGCGAGAGCATTGGTGATCAGGAGTTGTGATTTGGAGGAGCTATGGTACAAGAGGATGGTGCATCTTCATCATGGAGCGCTTAATGTGCTCAAGCATACAATGACAAGGCTGCCAGAGTTTAGCACAAAAAGGCATGCAATGACAGAACTACCAGAGTTTAGCGTAGACAGACATGACCTATGCAAAGGTTGTGCTATGGGTAAATATGCCAAGATAGTTTTTCCACCCAGTGACAATAGATCCAAGGGCATATTCAATCTTATACATTCATACATATGTGGGCCCATGTCTTTCGTATCCCTCAGTGGATGCAGTTATTATGTCACATTTATTGATGACTACTCCAGGAAGTCTTGGATTTATTTCCCCAAAACCAAGGATGAGGTCTTTAGTAGATTCCAAGAGTTCAAATCTCTTGTGGAGAATCAAACAGGGAGTAAGATTCAGGTGTTGCAATTAGACAATGGGGATGAGTACACCTTGAATGCCTTCATTGAGTTGTATGCGAGTGTGGGGATCAAAAAGGAATTGATTGTTCCTTATAATCCTCAATAGAATAGACTAGCCAAGAGGAAGAATAGTGCTATAGTTGGAGTTGCACAAGGTATGTTGCATGATCAAGGTTGCCCATGTTTTTGTGGGTTGAGGCATGCAATACCGCAATGTACATTCAACACAAGATTCCTTAAGGTTTTGGGGAGGATGACTCCTGAGGAAACATACATAGGCAAGAAACCTGATGTGGGACACTTCAGGATATTTGGGTATCTAGTTTAATGTCACGTTCCTTTCTAGAAGAGAACGAAGTTGTAGCGCACTGTAGTGAAGGGGATCTTCATTGGCTAAAGCAAGACTTCCAATGGCTACTCTGTATACATACCAACACTCAGGAAGACAGTGGTGTGCAAGGATGTACAGTTTCAGGAGGACATGGCTTTCCGAAAGTCCACACAAGATGGTGATCTAGCAGATGCAGGAGGTCAGGACTCAGGGACAAAAGGAGGAAAGGAGAGAATCTAGATCCATAGGTACTGGGTACAGCTACTGATACTCAAGCTATTTAGGAGGACGAGTTGGAGAAGGGAGATCCTATTCCACAGGATGAGCCTTCCACATTGGGCAGGGGGCAACCAAGGTGGGCCACACAGACACTGAGAGATGCCAAGGATGTGGGGCCTCTTAAGAGGCGTACCAGGGAGTGCAGGACACCACAGGGATACATTGGCTACATGGCACTCATGACGGAGCTGATAGATGTAAAGCCTTCTAGTTATCAGGAGGATGCTGATTAGCAAGTTTGGCAGGATGTCGTGGTGGAGGAAGATTCCTTCATCATGAAGAACGATGCTTGGGAGGTAGTGCCATGGCCAAAGGGAAAGAGGGTGGTTGGATCACGATGGATTGACAAGCTTAAACATGCAGTTGATGGGAATGTGGAAAAATTCAAGGAGCCCAATATTTTGTGCAATTGCATCGTTGGCTACATCAACTACACAAATGGCATTTCCAAAACCATCATGGTCCTCCTTTAATTGACCTTTCTTGAGAATTCAATATTGCCCATTATGACTTCCAACAGAAAAGAAAGTCAAAATAAGGAACCAAAAAATTCAAATTTCAAGCTTATATTTGCCTTTTTCTCACAACCTTGACCATTTGACAATTAGATAAAATCACAATTTCCCTATTTTTGCTGAAACTGGCAATTTCAGGTGCTTGTTTCACAGTTGGAATCATGATTTTTCAAAATGTTGTTGATTCTTAAGCGATTTTTTCAACTATGCAAGAAACTGCCATACCAAGATTTCCCAGAGGGCAATCAGCCACTAGACTCTTCTTCCCTGTGTTGGACACACAAGAATAAAGATAAGCGTATGATGCATTTCTCATTAGTATACACATAATTGCATTATCTTGAGAGTTGAGATCATTGGGTTGATCTTCCAAGAGGTATCTTGGACTCTGGACGCCTATACCTATTCCCTTGAGACTCCTAATTTTCGCTCTAAAGTGAATATGACAAATTATCATAACACCTACAGATGAGGCTTTCAACATTCCTCCCCTCAATCCAGGGAGGGGGGGGGGGGTGATAAAGAGAGTTCACATGTGTAGAAATTAAGGTTATTCAAGAGAGTTCACATCTGGGGAAATAAAGGTTATTCAAACTGTCTGGAATCCAAGTCAAGCCTTTAATAGAGACATAATTGAAGATGACCCTAAGATATTCAATGTAACAACTTGTTCAGGTAATGCTTGGAAATGAAAAAGTGATTTCAGTGGAATAGATTATGCAAGAGATAACCATTCTAAATGCATACAATGAGACAAGTATCAACTGAAATTATAGCCCATGAACAGATTGCGTTATCAAAGATGTATGAATCTTGCCAGGAAAACATTAGTGTCAGCATATGAACATGCAAACATTGAATGATAGGATAATGCCCTTTCAATTATGCCCTTTAACAGTGGTCTTTATTTTCATATGACAATGTCAACGGTTAGAATGTAAAACTGTTGTAGTGAAGATGCTTGAGTCAAACATGAATCTGTATTAAGTGACCATGTGCTTGTCCAAGACAGATTGTCATATAGCAATTGTAATGTGTTTGAAGTTCACTGTTAAGGGATACCAAAATAAAACATTGTTCCACATCATTTGTTTGCAACAATAGATCGAAGGATGCAGAGGCATGTCTGTTCATCAGAGACTGATAGGAGAAATTAATCATTATGATAGCGATTATATGCATAATTATGTGAAAATTGATTCAGGTACCAGCTTAACTTGGAGAGATATCTACCACTGCACACTGTTGAAATTCAGTTGCAAGATTGAATTTCTAGCCATGATAATTACTTGTGAAGATGTTTAGTGTTTTTAGATTTTCTTTATTATTCATCAAGCAATTACCAATTTACCATTCAGATACAAGAAAATAGAGATCATAGTGCATAAGAGACACGAGACACCAGGGATTAGGCCAGACGCCAGGGCAAAACCCACAAGGGGAAAACCCGTCAATCCCTTCCTTTAAGATTCTTCGTTAGCAAGAGAAATCCAAGTCATACTAGCCAAGGATCCAAGCGTCAAGTAAGTCCTCCAAACTCTGCCATGTTTAGTTCATACGATAGTCCATCAATCAGCCATATGTCCATCCTTAAGTATCTCTGAAGCTTGCGTCATCATGTACTTCTGAAACACACATCATCACAGTAGAAAGTGCGTCTGAAATTCAGATCAATATGTAGCTCTGGAACTCGCATTCTCATGAGAGAGTATACTTCTGAAACTCGCATCATTGTAAGAGAATGTACTTCTGCAAAACTCGCATCATCAAAGACCCTTACATCCTCAGGAAATTTGCATTATCACAGAAAGTTATCCTCAGGAAATTTGTATTGTCACAGAGATAAGTAGCCTTAGATCCTTAGTATATTTCAGACATTAGGAGCCTCAAATCCTTCATATATGTATCCTCAGATTTCATGCCACAGATCCAAATTGTCTTCCCCAGATGATATCCAAACTTGCCTGCCAAATGGAGGATAGGTGCCAATATATAGTTGTTCCTTCATCCGAAAGGAAACGTCTTTTGAGCAGGCCAATGAAGCATAAAAACTTCTGGATAACAGAAATGTATATAAAAATACTTTATTAATAAATGAATAGATAGATGATGATGATTTACACTGGGTTGCCTGGCTTATATACCGCCATGGGCACCCTTTGGGAAAGGGCATGATCTTATGATCGTGCCCTTTCAGCTAACTAAACCTAAAATTAAACAATAACCTAAAATTAACTAATTTTTACATAACAGCCGACTTGGCAACTTGGAGGGACAAACGACACTTACAAAAATTCAAATTTTCTTCTTTTTACAAGGGTCACAAAGAACATGCCCTTTTACATTTTCTTTTGATCAAAACAAAGCATGAAGAACATGCTTTACAATAAAAATAATAATAATATTTTTTTTCTTTTTGATTTTACATGAAATACATAATGATATTTATGAAGACCGAACCTAGTTACAATTCCAACACATGCTTGGAACAGAATGTCAACAAAGAAGTAAAACCATGAGCGCAAAGTTGTGAAATAGTGGGCGATCTTACCTCATTCTTATAAAAAATTATATGAGCCTATATCATACATCATAGGAACATATTTTTCAAAGGATAGATATAACATGTGCAGTGCAGACTGATATAATGAATCACGATTTGCACTATTCTCTTAGGTAATTCATGAGCGTTAGTCCACAAATTGGATAATTGTACCATTGTTCAATCAAGTTGCCACTAAGATCAAAAGTAAGGAGCATACACAGATTTGTTCTATGAAACTGAAATATCCCGAATACTTGACTGTGTGGATTAATCAAATAAACTAGTGAAAACGATGATGGATTTATTGGTCATTATCATCATTTAAGGTCGTTTGGTTTCCTTTGGCATTGATTTACTTCAGAAAGCATTTTGAACCACATATAAACCCAAACGTTGCAAGGAAAATGAGGGCACAGATCCATAACACGACTTTTCAGACTTCCAAATTTTTTACAACAGTACTATTATACCCATGCTTCTTTAGAAGAGAATTCTGAAGATTTGAATGGCATTTCATTAGAAACAGGAAATTAAGTATACTTCAGGCGTTGCTATGCAATTCATTCTAAAATTAAGATGTTCATCTCTTATGTCATCGATAGCTTTTACAAATCACAAAAGTGCCCAAAACATATACCCAAAAAAAAACTGCAAGACCAAACTGCAATTTCACTATGCCAATCATATCATAAATACTCTACTGAAAGAAAAAGTGATCACCAAACCTTTGATGTCAAATTGAGAGCGCTGAAAAAGACAAATGGACACTCAACATGCAAATCATTCATCAGATTTAGGCATCGATTCACCCTATTACATGTGCAGATTGTAAAAGATGTAATGCTTGACATAAAACCTAAGTAAGTGAATTTGTAGGAGGAATATCTATCATTTATCATACATTTCCGTCATTCAAATTGAATAAGCAGATTTAGATCAATTCTTGAGTTAGCAATGACTTAGGGTTCGTTTAAGTGCTAATAAGTAAAATTTTGAACCTTAAAGGAAACCCAAGGCACATTAAATTAAATCGACATTCTTCAGAGTATCTCCGCTGAAAACCCTAGATTGACCCTTCAGACCTCAAGTTAAATTAAAGATTTTCAATAATTTATAACTCTTAACTCTTTTTTGTGACTAGAGGAATCAACAGCTGGTCTGGGCTTGTACTTATGTGACATGGGGCTGATATCGACCTCTACCACTATAACCTCTAGGTGAAACCACATTCACCCCAACACATGGCTCATGGGCTAAATCTGGGGGATTTGAACCTTGGATCACATAGTTTACATAATACTTTATAACACGGCAATCACCAATTGCATTGCCCCTTGGGGGCTATTTAAAACTCTTAACTTGAGAAACCAAGTTATCGATGAATTAAGACTCCAAAGCTCTAACTTGCTTTAAAAAAACAAGTTGAGGAAATGGAATGATCTGATTGAAGAAGAGAGAATCAACCTACTATTGGTCCACATAATCCTTTCTCTCCTTGAGGATGTTTTTTTGTTGATGTATTGAAGTTCTCTTCGATGTAGGGTTGGGAGAAAACGATCAAACCTGAAATCAAAGCTACTAGCTCCCAAAGGAGTTTACATCTAGTTAAAGTAAATAACCAATGTCTAGCAAGGTTTTCCTAGGACAAAATATAAATGATATACCTCCTAAATACAATCACAAATTCATCTTAAGAAAACTAGGAAATGCAAAGAAATAGAGAAAATCATATTGCTTGAGCATTTTTCCCTTGTCACAACGTTGACCACTTCCAGAGACTAAAGGTAAATTTATCCCCTTCAGAAAATATGAAACATTACACGAGAAAGAATGCGCTAGAGAGAAATAGTAGGCAAGCGTTTTTTCTTTATTCCCTGAGTTATTATACAAAAATGTGAGTCTTGAATATTCCTAGGTCAGTTGAATATGCAAAAATGTGAGTCTTGAACGCAAAGACATAAAAGCATCCAGACTAGTTAAATGAATGTTAAGGCAAATCTGTTGGTTATAATTATGCCTTTTACTGTTTTCCCTGCACTGGTCACTGAACTAAGCAAATGTTTAAACTATTTCCGTATTAAAAAGTTTTAAAATACTATTTCTGTATTAATGTTTAAACTATTAAAAAGTTTTACTAGTCAATTGAACATGCAAAGAAGACGACTCTTGAATGCAAAGACAAAAGCATCCGGACTAAATTATGGCATGGATGAGTTTTCAGAGGCGTAAAGGAGAACCATTAAGAGTGTATTTGGATCTGGAGGCTGGAAGGAGATCTAGCTCTTTTGGAGATATTTTTGTCAGTTACCATGCTGGAGATGATGTGCAAGCAACATATGCAGGAGCCCTATTTCATAATAATCGTAACTATTATGTGTCTCCTGATAAGAACAATGTAAGCACAATCTACATCTCTTCCTATGATTTTCTTTTGTTTATGAAAGCAAAGTTGTGCGGTGCCTTGAATATCTATCTTCCCTTGTGGTTGGTAATCCTGTCATCTGTGGATAGAACTAAATTGTTTTGAAAATTTCTGGACTTCTATAATTTAGGATTCATTGGATTTCTTCATTTGTTTAATGTATGGTTGATAGTAGCAAGTCTCAATTTTTTTTAGTCTACTTCGGTGTCTTTATCCTTGGAAAAACTGCCTTTTGTGCAGAGCATGCTAAGGATTAAAACTTTGTATTTCTTAGAATTCTACTTCATTGTACTTACCCCTGGAGTGCTTCCCTTCATGTGAAGCAGCTAAGCCATAAAAATTAATAACTTTTGAAATGCCTATTCCTGAATGTTTCCTCATTTTGTTCAGGATATACTTGTATATTGGTCTTCCTCAAGATGTCTGAAAGACAGGAATGAACTTGCTGGAAGGCTGCTTTCTATGCTTCCTCACCACTCATTTGGAAAGTGCCTGAACAATGTTAATGGAAAAGACATGGCATTACGCCTGTATCCAGAATGCCGACCAAATCATGTGGGTAGTTGGTCTGATCATCTTCATTGTGCAATGTCACATTACAAATTTGTCTTAGCTATTGAAAACACTATGACTGAAAGCTATGTTACAGAGAAATTGTTCTATGCTTTGGATGCTGGGGCAGTACCAATTTATTTTGGTGCTCCAAATGTTCTGGATTTTGTGCCTCCAAAATCTATAATTGATGGGTCCAAATTTAGTTCCTTAGAAAATTTAGCTTCATATGTAAAGAAAGTTGCAAATGATCCTGTAGCTTACAGTGAATATCATGCTTGGCGGCGTTGTGGTGTCATGGGGAACTATCACAGGACTCGGGCAGTCAGCCTTGATTCCTTACCTTGTCGCCTTTGTGGGTTGATAAGCAAACTTGGAGGGAAACATGCATCAACTTAGTGAAACATAATCTGAATAGTATCTTCATTTTTCAAGGTGGTCTTATTAAAATGGCACTGGTGTTCATTTGGGAATGTGTTCCAGAGAACAGTGCATTAAATTTTGGCTGCTTGAATGTGGTTTGAGCCTTGAAATAAAAATCATCTTTTTATGAATGCATTTTTTAAGTAGTCTGCGGTGGGTTATACTTCATACCAAGGGGGTCTGTGGGTAACAAACAAGGCAATCACAGGAAGAACCAGCAAGTGAGCTTTTGTAGCAGTGCAAGATGCATTAGTTCATGTGACAACATAATTCTTTGAATATTAATCTTATTACAGCTTCTTGTACTAAATTCTTTCATTCTGGAGAATGCGTAAAACTGGTTGGCTACTTGGAATGCATTTTTTGGCACAGCATGAGAAATTGTAAAATGACAATTCAAGCACCACAAATGTACCTTCTATTCTGAAAAGCTTATGGGAATCTCCATCATATATAAATTTAAGCAATGCACTGTCATATGTAATCAGTGTCGTTATTGGATAGGCATATTATTGCCCTTTGGCAAGATGGGTTTGGAGGATCTCTTTGGGTTCAAAGATACTATCAAAATAGAGATCAGGGACCTGTGTGGTTTATAACTATAATTTGTGTGAAGATGGGAAAAGGGTGGTGAACTAGTGAGATCAAATAGGGTGAGTGTGGGATCAGCCTAGAAATACTTGAAAAAAAAATGTTTTTAAAGTGAAGGATTATATCTGGTTTGCAGTTTGTCGTCATAGGTGAAATCTTTGATGAAAACATAGTATAAAATTGGGTCAGAGGCCGAGATGATGTGAAATGGGCATTTTGAGGACTATAGTTGGCTTGTCATGAGCAGTTAATGGTTACTTATTCATATTGCTCTTTATTGGTTTTTTGTTTCGTATTGGGAAATATGCATTTGCAAGGAGCCATGGTCGTATGATCTTTAAAGCGTGCAGTTTAATATTAGGAAGGCACATGCATGCTTTTTGGGTTTATTGTTTCCTTCGTGAAAATTTACCACATGTCTCGATGTGTATTGATGTTTAAATTACAATTTTATTTAGAAGAAGTTGGCTTAGCTGCTTTGCTTGCATATCATTAAATTGTTGTTTAGTCGTGAAATAGTAGAACCATATTATCACCAAGTGTCATGTATCATGAACCATACTTAAGAGTGAACTTAGTGAGCTGTCCAACTCAATGCACTTTGAGAAATGTGTTTATGTGAACCATGGCCCTCTGATTTTAAAATATACAAACATGAGAAGTTCTGTGCATATTTTATGGGTTTATTGTTTCTTCTATGAAAACCTAGCAATGGATCTCAGCTTATATTGACATATAAATCACAAGTGGGAATTGTTTTATTGGGTACAAAAAGTTGGCTACTGCATATTGTTAAATGGTTGGTTAGATGTGAACTATTAATATTGTCACTAAATAGCATGTATCATGAACCATATCGAAAAGTGAATTGAGGGAACTGTCCAAGTCAATGCGTATTGAGAAATGGGTTTATATAAAAATAATAAATACTTCATGGCCTATTGACGCTGTAATAGGTTTATCTATTTACGCAGTTAAGAGTAGGACTATTTATTTGTAATCATTACTAGGTACGGTCACATCTTCTCGTTATAGTTGTCTATTGGCACAAGTCAATATGCCAAATCTTGTAACATTCAGTGCTCTGAACATTATGACAATTGCTTTGTTCTTGTCTTTATAGGATCTGGATGTTGAAGCAAAAGGAACAATCAAGTGATGTTGGAGTAGGGTTTCATTCCATTTAGTGGGTTGGCAATAAAACTTTAGGCCAGGAGGCTAGTCACCTTGACTCCAATTTTATGTACACTCCTCTGCCACCATCTACACAAGCACCATATCCACCTCTATTTGACACTGAATCAATCTTTCTGTTATGCATAAACAATAAAGAAAGAAAGAGGGAAGAAAACATCTGTTAAGAAAGCCTACGAACAGAGTTTCAATGACTTAGAAATTCCTTGTCTGTCAAAATCACGTGAGGAAAACACCCAAAGAAGCATTGCTGGAGACCATTGTTCATCGCCACAAAATACACTGCTAAGACTGCTTGCAAGTAGTATATCTGCTGAAGAATACAGAAAACCACTGCAGTCAACATCATATAGCGGTGCTACTGGTGGATTGTTAATAATTCAAATATTACTACCTTTCTCTACAATTTTTATTTTATTTATTTATTTATATTGGACCACAGTGAATCAGTAACTCCTTCGAGTAATTGGGGGAGGACCAAAATCAAATCTAGTAAGTGCCACTATAACACCAAGAGTATAGCCAACAATGTCGGATATACTAGGTGAGGGTGGGGGAGCCTACTCCTTGAGCTTTATCACAATGGGCCAAAGATGACCCACTGTGAGATGTGAAACAAGGTGGAGTAACATCCAATTATGCCATCCACTCAGTTGTGCCATGAGGAGGTCACTTCTCTACTTCAATTAATCATTAGGACATGCCACTGTTAAGGTACATGTTAAAATTGGCAAATAAGGCCAAACTCCATGTGGGTCATCTTATTTATGGCAGCTGATATTTTTCTTGGATTCCTCTCATCGAGAGGTGTAGGATTAATCTAAAGATCATTCGATTCCGATAAGCATTGATGGAGTTGAATGTATTTGTGTTATAAGACAATTCGTCAAGGTCGGCCAGCAACCAAATAACCCACACATGTGCTCAATGTTTTAGTATGAAAAGAGGTGACTTGATAGTCATTTCTACACACACTTCACTCTTGATTTCTCTCCGCTTGTTCTCGGTTTTAGTGGAAGAGAAATCTAAGAGAGAAAGCCTTAAATACAGAAGGTAAGGAGCCCTAGTATGAGACCTAGACGTAGTGGGAAGCTAAACACTAGAATTTGAGTCGCTGTTTAGGCACGTTGAGGAGGCTGAAAGCTACAAGAAGCTAGGCCGCAGGCCATAGCAAACTGTTGGAGTTATTCCATGTCTGCGTTGAAACGATAATGTGGCATGGGAGAAGCCTCTTCAAGGCTGGTCGCTAGAGGGCTAGTATTGTTGTGTGTTGGGTGCAGTCACAATCCCCCCGCCGCCCGATGGAACGAGAGCAGTTGGTTCCATCGACACAATGGGATAACAACAATGTGCACTAACAAACAGGGTTTGAGCAACATGCCAAAGTGTGAAGACTGTTGATGATAAAGGTTGCCTAGAATACAAGGAATAGTATGAAAACAATATGGCAAACATGGAATAGCAATGTCACTAACATTGGGACAACAGTGCTAGTAGTATAATGGCATAATGCAATGATGACACAACGGGACAACAACAAGGACAGCAAGCAATCATGGTGCAGCAGTATGAGCAATATGACGTGAAGGGCTACAACACAATGATGGACATCATGACAATGTGAAGTGTAGCATGTTGTGTGCAGCACTTGCTAGCATAGTACAATGATATTAAATGCTACAATGTGATGCAACATGATGGGCACAATAAGGTACAAGATGAAGCAACACTGGTAAGTACAAGATGTTGCAGTACCAGAAGATGCAACAATATGATGTGTGCAATGTGGTAATGAGGTCTAGCATTAGTGATGATGGGTGCAACACGATGCAACACAATGAGGTGCATCATGATGACAAGGTGTAACACAATGCATGGTGATGGAGTCACATGGGAGAATCAGTTAGAGCATCATGTCTTCAACTGAGTTCAGCTACCTCATGTATCATCTACTTAGAGATGATCTATGCCCTTATTTAAGATAAATCAAAGTGTTGACTTCTGTTGTAAATGTACTATCTCTCTCTCTCTCTCTCTCTCTCTCTCTCTCTGCTGAACTATTGAAGAACATATACAAAGAATTGATCAAGGGTTTCCCCGCGTTGGGGTTTGTCCTTGGGTAGCGCCACATCTTGTGTCCCCTTGTCTTGGCTTGTCTTTTGCGATCTGTGTTTATGTTCTATCTGCAATTTACTTTAATGCTGATGTGATTGCTAATCTGGAAAGGATATTGAGTTAACTGTGAAAATTGAAATATATTGCTCTAAGCATAGAACATACCTAAAATTAACATGGTATCAGAGCTGAGGTGAAGACAAATTCCAAACAAGAGTGAAAGAGCAATCACCAAAGACAGTTGGGAAATGACAAAAGGATCAATGGATTCCTCATCTCTCTTCAAATTCACCAAGGGTGAAGTCGAAGAAGAGAATATTATCAGAATGGTGCAATAGAAGCTTCTGATGGCCTACTTAAAGATCACTTCAATGGGAAGTCCAGGTTTAAGGGTGAAAGGAAAGGCAGATTCCTTGTTTGTAATAAGTTCGGCCATTATGCTGAGGAGTGTCGGAAAGGTAGGGACACATTACTTGATGATGATAACAATCATTCCAGGGACATCTTCAATGATCGAAGGAATGCAGGTGATCAAGAAAACAATTGACTCTTCAAAGAAAGCAAGGAACCCTAGTGCTTCAAGGTGCTTCATCGGATTGTTGAAATTTGGTACCGGAGGATAGGTGGTTCCCTAAGGCTTTGATCTTTGGCCTAGGGAAAAATGTCCAAAAGAATTTAATTTTTCTCCTAAAGTGACTTTATAATTTTTATAAAGTTAAATCTAATTTAAAAGTGACTTTAAGTGATAAAGTTACTAAAGTCTAATTTTAAAGTGACTTTAATAAAGTTAATGTAAAATTAGAAGGAAAAGTGACTTTGGAAATAAATGACTAAGTGGGTCTTTATTAAAGTGGGGTGAGTTAAAAAATAAAAAGTGAGATTTAAATGAGCATTTAATCTCACCCCTAGATCTCAATCTATTTCAGCCATTGGATTTAGAGGTTACCCAAAAGTCACTTAGGATTAGATTAAAGGAGAAAAAGGAGGCAAGAGGTCATTCATTTTTTCATGAGCAGATTGAGAGAAGGAGAGCAAGAGAGCAAGGGAGATTTCTGGACAAGGAGGAGAATGAGACAACGGCTTGGCACACATTCCAAGGCAGCAGTTGAGCAGATTTGTTAAGCTGATTCAGCACATAGTGAAAGGCTGATTTTGGCACGATTTTCTAGAAATCCGTACAGCTGGTTTGCACAGAAATTGATGAGTGGTTTGCATAGAAACCGAGGAGCAGTTTGTTTTTTTTACGCAAATCGAGGTCTGTACAACACATTTATTGCAGTCCATAAAACACATTTAATGCAAGTTGTACAACAACATTTAAGACTGAAAGTGGGCACGAAAATCGAGGAGGCCGTACAACATTTATTGCTGTCCTATTTGCTGTAATTTCCAGTTTGCTGTGAGGCACGGGAAAAGAGATAAGTTGTAAATTTGCTTGCTGATTTTTTGCTGAATATTTTTCACTGTAAAAAAAGGCATTTTCAGAAATAAAGAAGAGCTCTCGAACTGGTTTTCCCCAAGAGTTGTAGGGGGTTTTTCCAGGGTCACATTGACCAAAAATCATTGTGTTCAAATGTGTTAAATGATTGTTTGTACCTGCTGATTTTTTATTTCTGCATTTTCCAGCATTCTGTAAAATTTCCAGAATTTGTGTTTTCAGTGAAAAATTATTTTTTTCAGTTGTTGAATGTATGGATATGAGAAAGCGCATTTAATTATATGAGAGAAATAAGGTGAAACTGAAAACCGGGGTGGGAAATTATAAATTTCTACATGGTATCAGAGCTTGAGTGTCAAAGTGCAGTTTGGGACATCAAGGAGGAAAATTACAACCTGCTGATTTTTCACTCAGAAAATTCCAGCAAGCTGATTTTTCACAAATAACAGTTTTATCTTTACTACAACAGTGCTATTTTTTCAGTTTTAGGACAACAGGATGTCATTGGGATTGAGGGTGGAAGATAGGCTGGATGGGCATACAAATTACAGTGTTTGGAAGGAGAGAATGCAGAATATCTTTGAGGAGGCAGAAGTCTGGGATATCATGGTGCATACCACACAAAACCCTGTTGTTGTGCCTACTGATGCTACTCAGTTGGCTGAGTATAATAAAAAGAACAACAAGGGTAAGAGGCTGATTCTAGACGGAGTCAAAGACCATTGCATTCTTCATGTGAGAGGAAAGAGCAATGCCCATGAGATGTGGACAACATTGTCCAATCTCTACTAGAGTACCAGTGAGAATCGGAAAATGGTCCTGAAGGAGAAGTTGAAGAACATTAAGATGGGTAATGATAGTGTAGCTAGATATCTCACAAAGATTACTAATGTGAGAGATGAGTTGGCAACAATTTGAGAGGCCATTCCAGCCACTGAGTTGGTGCGGATTGCAGTGAATGGCCTCCCCCGTTCATGGATGAACTTCGCTAATGGGGTTTGTGCATGTGAGACCCTTCCCACATGGGAGAGGTTTTGTGATGATTGCATTCAGACAGAGATCAGGAAAGGTCAGCTTGGGGCAGCCAAGCCAGTTGAGCAGGATGAGGATGTAGCACTGTCAGCAGGAGGCAAGAAAGGGAAAGGGAAGAAGCAGGCTTCCACAAGCAATGGTGGGGGCAAAGACAAAGATAAAGGTAAACAGGGTAACGCATAGAAGGAATATTCCAAGGTGAAGTGTTGGAATTGTCAAAATATGGGACACTATGCAGTTGTGTGTCCGGAGAAGAAGAAGAAGAAGGGGAAGAACCAGAGTGTGGCAACTTCAACAGAGGTTGAGGACTTTGTAGTTTGTTTTGACCGGGAGTTTGGGTTCACTGCGTATGAGTCCTCTAGTGCAGGATCACCTGCCACACAGGTTCAGAAGGAGCATGCTTTTCCCTCGATTAGCGGAGCATCTTCAGGTATCTAGTATGTGGACAATGGGGCTTCAGGTCACATGACAGGAGTCCGTGAGTACTTCTCTGAGCTTTCAGATAGTGGCACTGATATAGAGGTAGTACTTGGTGATGACAGAGTTGTTAGAGCAGTCGGGGTGGGGACACTGAAGTTTCAGAGGGAGTCCAAACCTCCCTTGAAAGTGACAGATGTTCTTTATGTGCCAGGGATGAGGAAGAACCTCATATCCGTCTCAACTTTGGAGGACAGAGGGTATGAGGTACTGTTCAAGGGAGGACAGGTGTTGATGTATCCTAGGGGCACTCCAGTTGATTCAGCTAGAGTGATAGGTGTATGCCATGCAAAGGTGTACAAGTTTGCATTCCAGTCCCTTGTGGCATTGAGCAGTAGTGCCGACAACAGAGCTAGCAGTTCTGAGCTATGTGAGATTTGGCACCGCAGGATGGGACATATGTATCATGGAGCCTTGAGGACCTTGCGGGAGATCACTACAGGTATGCCAGATTTCAGTACTGATCACTTTGATACTTGTAGAGGATGTGCTATGGGCAAGTTTGCCAAATCCCCTTTTTCCCAGCAGTGACAGCAGAGCGACTGGGATACTTGATTTGATACATTCTGATGTGAGCGGTCGGATGTCTCATGTTTCCTTGAGTGGATATGAGTACTATGTTTTATTCATTGATGATCACTTCAGGAGGACCTAGATTTATTTCTTGAAGACCAAGAGTGAGGTCTTCAAGCGGTTTCAAGAGTTCAGAGCTCTTGTGGAGACACAGACAGGTCGAAAGATCAAGTCCCTGAGGTCAGACAATGGGGGAGAGTACACCCTTGGAGAGTTTGTTGATTATCCTGAGGAGGCATGCATTAGGAAGGAGTTCACTATTCCTTACAACCCCCAGCAGAACGGGGTTGCGGAGAGGAAGAACAGATCCATCATAGGGGCTGCCAAAGCCATGTTACATGATCAGGGGTTGCCATTGTTCTTGTGGGCAGAGGCCTACAACACAGCTGTTTACTTGCAGAACAGGAGTTCGCATTGTGCCTTGGGGCACATGACTCCGGAGGAGGCTTTATCTGGGAAGAAGCCTGATATTGGTCATCTTCATATCTTTGGATGCATTACATACTCCTATATACCCAAGGAGAAGAGGACCAAACTAGAGCCCACCGCAGAGAAGGGTATCTTTGTGGGCTACAGTGAGACCTCAAAGGCCTTTCGGATTTACATTCCTGCACAGAGGAGAGTTGTTGTTAGGCAGGATGTGAAGTTCGAGGAGGACAGGGCCTTTAGGAGGTCACAGGAGTTAGAGTATCTGGATCAGCCAGACCCTCAGCAGCAGTTGAGTCAATCGCAGGGATCCAATGGGGAGGGATCAGGAGGATTAGGAGGTACATCTATGAGGATGTCAGGTCCATCAGTGAGCAGTGGCTCGCCAAGCCAGAGGGGTGGTGCTCCGAGCAGTTCACTAGGGAGTTCACTGATGGACAATTCACACGGTACCTCAGCTTCTATAGGTTCAGGTGCAGGCAGGAGGACAACAGACAGGCAGTCAAGAGTTCAGGCTACTGATGGTGATGAGGAGGAGGAGTTTCATTTTCCCATGGGAGAAGCATACTCAGGGAAGAGGAAGCCCAAGTGGCTTCAGGACACCTTGAGAGATGCCACATTTGTTGCTGAGCCGAAGAGTCCAGTCAGAGAGAGTAGACCACTTGAGAGGTTTTGTAGCTATATGGCAATGGCTACCAGCATCCTTGACTCTGAGCCTTCTAGCTATGAGGAGGCAGCTAGCCAGCAGGTCTGGAGAGAGGCCATGTAGGAGAAGTATTCTTCTATCATAAAAAATGATGTTTGGGAGGTGGTGTCGAGGCCTGAGGGAAAATCCGTGGTTACTTCCAGATGGCTTTACAAGGTAAAGCATGCTGCAGATGGCAGCATTGAGAAATTCAAAGCGAGGTTTGTGGCTAGAGGGTTCTCACAGGTAGAGGGAGTTGATTATGAGGAGACCTTCGCTCACGTGGCTCGATATACTTCGATCCGCTCCATTATATCGATAACAACAGAGATGAGTTAGAAGATCCACCAGATGGATGTGAAGACTGCATTTCTCAATGGCTTCATACAGGATGAGGTGTACATTGAGCAGCCACAGGACTTTGAGGTGCATGGGAAGGAGTCCCATGTGTGCAGACTGAAGAAGGCCCTTTATGGCCTGAAGCAAGCTCCTAGAGCTTGGTACTCCAAGACAGATACATACTTGCAGGGGATGGGTTTCACAAAGAGTGAGGTAGATCTGAACCTTTACTATATTGTGATAGGTGAGGAGCCTCTCATTCTGGTGCTGTATGTGGATGACTTGATCATTATAGGTGCAGAGAGGCTCATAGAGCACTGCAAGAGAGATCTTGCGGCGGAGTTTGAGATGAAGGACATCGGCTTGATGCATTACTTTTTGGGTTTGGAGGTG
>APFE030858247.1:0-14353 GCA_000404065.3 Pinus taeda
CATCAACAACAAGTCCTCAAACTCTTAAAGGATAACCTTGTGTTGGCACAAAATAGAATGAAACAACAGGCAGATCAACATCGCAGTGAAAGAATTTTTGATGTAGGTGATTTGGTTTTCCTACAGCTACAACCATATAAGCAAATGTCCCTCAAGCAACTTAAGAAGGACAATAAATTATCACCAAAGTATTACGGTCCGTACAAGGTGTTGCAAAAGATTGGTACTATCGCATACAAATTGGAGCTTCTTGCAGCTTCTCGATTGCACCCAGTTTTCCATGTTTCATGTTTAAAGAAGGTTATAGGCGACAAGCTCCCAGTTCAAACAATATTGCCAGAACTTGATGAGGAAGGAAAAAATATATTGGAACCAGAAGCAGTCATAGAAACAAGAACTCGACAGCTACGAAATCGATCAATTTCAGAGTATCTTATCAAGTGGAAGAACTTATCTGCTGAAGATTCCACGTGGGAGATGAGAATTTTATACAGAAGTATCCAGAACTACTCAAGCGTTGAGGACAACACTTTTTTGAAGGAGAGGGGCATGTTGGGTCCCTATAATACTAGTGATTACCCCCTTACTATTGTAGTTGTATCCCTTATTAATATTGTTGTGCCCCTATTGTCCCCATATTGTTATTACTGTGCCCCATAGAATCCCTCTATTGTTTTTTTGTGGCTTTATATTATTATTGTTAGGTCGGTTGGGTTATATTGTGACTCCTTAGACCCTATATATAGGAAAGGAGGTTTTGTCATTTGAATCATCCAAGAATTGTTCATTTATGTAATGTAAAGGAGGTTGCCCCCTCGAAAAGGTTGAATTCTAAGGCATTGATCTATCTTTTCTATATTTCTTGAGCTCATTTCATAACATGCGATGATTGAAAGAGACTATTTCTGCCTCCAGATTTTGGTTTTTTCTTCATTGCTTTCAGCTCTATTCAGTAGTTTTGTTGTCTATGATCAACATATCACTATTGAAACTTTCTTCCTTTACATTATTCTGCCTCCATTGATAAGGAATTATGAATGTATTTTATGTATTTTTCATCATTTACAGTCCTCCTTTGCAAAAAGTAGTTTAATCGAACTGTCATCTTTTGATTTGAAAGTGTCGCAACTGTCATTTTCAATCAAGAAAAAGAGTGTCATAAAGTCTTCCTCTTTTAGATAGTCAATTACACTTTTTCCATTGTATTTGATTTCAATTGTCAATTCTTTGAAGTTTCGAAAAAAGTTTTCCATTCGAAATTGAAAATGTTGTCTTAGTCTTCCTTTCGCTTTTGAAAAGAAATTGCTAAAGTTTCACTTTGAAGAAAAGTAGTTCAGATCTGTACTTAGTTTTCTTTTTGTCGTTCTCACATTAAGGAAACGGAAAAAAAAATACATGCATGTGCATTTTCATTTAGACTACATGTGGAAATCGATTTAGGAAAAGTGCATTTAGTGTGTGCTCTCTGATCTATGTTGAAAGAATTTTACTCTTCTTTCCTTAGTAGCTAGGATTTTCATTGCTAAAAGAAAATAAATGACTATTAATCATATTAGATTGCATATTTAGGAATTGTATATCTACATCACGCAGTGAACCTTGAAAGCAAACTTCTTAAGAAAGATCAACTGTAAAATAAACCTCAATGAACATAAAAACACTTTGGAACCTAACGCACAACATCTAGAAGTATAGGCTAGAGACATATTCTAACGTCATAATGCCTGGAAACTATCGTTTTTATCGTAGGTTGGGTGATTCCTCCTCTTTGATACGACAAGTGCTAGTACAGATTTGTGCTCCTACGCACCGTCGAGTATATATTAGGAGACCACAATAGGCTATATCCTTTATCCTTAGGAAGTTGTTTCTATCGCCCTATCGATCGCAATGCACTGAACACAACATTCAGGAAGATTGACTACTGTACGTAAAAGTATATTGCAATTTTGCGATTGGTTTGGTAATCCCTCTGTCTATATTTTCGAAGTAGTCACTTTTGTTCCTTTTCAGACTCCTTAAAAGAAAAGGTCCATCTGAGCACTTGTCACTTCAGACTTATTAAAAATTGAAGATGACTAGAGTCACCTTTAGCATTTTCTCGACTCTTAAAAATTGAAAAAGCAAGTTGTGTCAAAGCGTCATAAAATTTATTTTAATCGGAATAACATCAATGTTCCCTCGTTGGTCTTAGGTTGAGGAAATAGAGTCCACCAATCAAGGATCTCCCCTTGGGGAAAATGCTAGTCCTTTCTCTTCCTAGGGAGATATCGGTGCCCCTTATATGGCTACATTATCCCTTCCAGGATTGACAATTGGCCTGCCAATATGGCTTTTCTCGACCTTAGTTGTTCAAAACACTGTAATTCCTGAGCAATCAAATCAGCAACCAGATGATACTGGAGTGGTTCCCCCACCTTCTACTTCATTTGTTTCTCCCTCTCCTTCTTCCTCTTCGCTTTGTGAAACTAGTAACACTAAAAACCAAGTAGCTGAGAAAAAGAAGAAAGGGAAGGAGAAGAAGAAGAAGAAGCCAACAGCGAAAGGGGGCAACCATGCATTGTCTGGCAAAAATCCACACGCTGCACTGTCCAAACCTAAATCTCCATGTGTCATTTGCAAAGAAGACCACTATCATCGAGATTGTCCTTACATCCCGCGGATCCTGAGGGACTGGTCTCCTCGCTTGCACAATCCAATGTCTTCAACCTTTGTCGATCATGTTGAAAGTACACCATCAACTAGTGAAAACGAAGTCAATGGACAGAAAGGAAGATCTAAATTTCCTTGTAGGTTTTGTGAATGCAATCATGCCCTCCACCATTGTCCTTTCTTGGATGAAGCTAAAAGAGTCTTGGATAATTATCCTACTTCACCACAACGACTTCCACCTGGATACAAGAAACTCTTGCCAAGTCCATCGCTAGTTGAAAATCTGACTGACACACCTATGTTGTTGGTTGAAATGCCTATCATTGAAGATAAACCCTCTGAGTCCATACCAGACCAAATTCAATAGGTCAAGATGGTAGTTGAACCAGTCTTGTCTTCAGAAGGTCCATCTTCAGATGATATACTCCCCAAAGAGAATGAGAACGACATTGTTCAAATTCTTTTTGTTAACACATAATTTGATGAACATGGGGGCAATCTACCTATTCCTTTACCACAGGAAGGAAGTTCCTTAGTTCAAGAGATTCGTCTGGCCATTTATTCGGTCCCTTCTCCAAGCAATCTAGACGTTTCCTTTGATTGGAATCTACAAGCAAGACCCCACCTACCATCTAATGTGCCATTTTGGATCATAGTACAATATTACAAAATGATCATGGAAAGCACTATCATAGATGAAGGGGCTTCCATGCGTATCCTTTCCTGAACCCTTGGAAAGCACTTGGTTTGCCATCACTTCTGCCTGAGATTTGAAATCTGTTAGGATTTAATAAAGGAACCAGTCGACTATTAGGGATCCTTCCAAATTTTCCTATAACTTTGAGAAGGAAAACCATTCATCTAAACGTGATGGTAGTCCAAGGGCCTCCAGATTACAATCTACTCCTTGGGCGTGACTACATTTATAGCATGGGAGCTATTGTTCCTCACTCTTTCAAGTGATGTGTTTCCTGTATGAAGGCAGAATGATCCAGCGTGTTGGACAACTTTCATTCCCCAGTTCAAACATGGCTACTAGTCAAATGCCATCCCTAACTAGTCTTTTTTGCACAAGGAATGTCTCATCAATATCCAATCCATCCACTTGATGATCGCAAGTGATTTGGTGAACGTGACGAACCCAGGGAGCACGCACCTTGGCCTGCTTCGACAGGAAAACCCCAGATATCAAATATGTTTCCTCATAGGATATATGACCAACTTGACACAACCGTCCATCTAGGAAAATGGAATCAGACTAGAAAAATATTTCCTCATTGAAGGTTATGTGGTTGGAAGCTCACACCATTTACCTTTGTCTATTTTGATGGACAAAGCCAAGGAAGTGTTTTGGCTGCTACGCGGGTGAAACAATTTTGCTAATGCAACGACTTCCATATGGTAACCTAGAAACTCTACTTTTCTTTATACCTGGGGGCATGCAAACCTTTTTTACACTAGTGAAAAGCGATCAACATAACTCTAACCCAGTAGTTTTTACTAACTTCAATTGCTTAAGTTAGGTGATTGGTCTGGTCAACCATTCACCTTTGCCGGGACTAAAGACGATGACAAAGTAAAGGAGATGTTTCTATGAAACTATCCTACCTAACCTTAGTAGTTCATTAACCCTTAGGACAGTAGTTGGTCATTCCTAGCTTGCATACAAAGGGCTCTGGAGCAAAGTTTCGCATGGGGCAAGTTCCCTAAAAAATGAACCTACTAATGAGAGACATCCTTATTATATGACTGGCACGAGCAGGTTTACGCGAAGTTCAAGCTCATTAAAAAATAAACCTAGCAATGAGCATATGTTTCCCTAGAGTTTAAGTTCATTAAAAAATGAACCAACCTTTTGGTAAATAACCTTTGTGATCACATTGCTATCAGCTTTTTAGCCTTGGTCATGTTCTTACCATCACCTCCACTTTTTAGCCGATCATACGCCTCTGCTTAATTGTTTACCCTTTTGAGGAACAATTGCAACAAGTGATTCTGTTAACCACCTTGTTTACACTGTCATGATTGAAAAGTTCCAAACTTACCTAGAACCAGCTGCAACCCAAAAATATCACTCATTCCTAAAAAATGAGTCTATTTTAAGCTCTTTTTAGAATCATAAAATATAAAAAGATTTCTGAGCAATTGGCCTCTCCAGCTTGTTCAAGCAATTTGAAGTGTCATCCCTCATCTATATTTTAATCTTTTTGGACCTGAGGGATCATTACACAAAAATATCGAGCGCTTGTCTTTTTCAGCTTGCTAAAGTTATTGGAAAAGTCATCCCTTTCGTATTATTTTATACTTTTTCAAACTTAAGGGATTATACTATGAAAAAGGACTATTGGAGTTTCCTTTCCGTCTCTTTTTAGACTCTCTAAAACTAAAAAGGATCGAGTTATCTTTGTCATTAAACTTGTTAAAACAATAACGAAAAACTTGTCCATACGAACAAGAGCGAGTTTCACTGTTGATAGGCTCACTAAAAACATAGAGATAGGTTTTTCCAAAGGGAAAATTATAGAACAAGCATATGTTATCCTCCTCAAGCCCGACAAAAATAAAGAGGTACTCATCAACAACGACTAGGGAAAAAGGGAAGAAAATTTGAATAACTTCATTGGTAGAAGGTCGCTCTTGAACATGACACTTTCACTCTGTCACCATGATTGAGTCAGGTTAGGTTATTCTGTTCACCGGTCATATCACCATTGGTCCTCTGTACTATCCCTTTTTGGGGTTAATGCTACCAATCCATTTCAGTGTTGCTGATATGTTCAAGATAAGTCACTTAGAGAATTCACCAATCCAGCTTACGCCTCATCCACTGGAATACCTTTGTTAGAGCCTAGATTTACCTCAGGTTGAAAAGGTAAGCTTCTAGGTCCACATCAAACCACGCTCAGCCTAGTAGCTAGCCTTACCAGGTCAGGAGAGGGCTCTCTCCGGGTCAATCTCAGCTAATTATGGTCACTAAAGGCTTGAGATGATTGATATAACTACTAATATTAGGCTAGGTATAGATGTAAAAGAGTTTGTTTGATAAAATGATGTTTCTGTGGGCTCTTAGGGAAAGGCATATTTTGGGTGTGGGGAATGAGGCATAGTCTTGCAAGGATTTCGATAAGGTAAGGTAGGAAATTGTATTTGGCACTATAAATCAAGTGAGATGGATGGATTAGACTGAGGAGGAGTTGAATAGGGCAAGGGAAACCATGGATCCTCTTGAAACAGTGGAAAACATCAAGAAACTAAAGCAAACTTCAAGTAGAGCATTGTAATTTCAATGTATTCTACTTACACTATTGTTTGTTTAGCTGAGAAGAAATAAGAGAGAAATGATACACAAAAAATGAATAAATTCACAAATACATAAGAAAGCACTGTACCAAAACAAATGCCACAGGGATCCCAAAGAATGCTGCAAATCCTGGTCTCAATTCCTTAGCCAAAATACTGATGTGAGTGTACAATGGAGCTCTAGGATTTCTCAAGAGTCCAACCCTGCTAATGACTGAAAAACAACATAATATAGACAAACATAGCTCATCCTTGCCTCTAGGGGTCGAGCTCACATGTTTAGGAACTGATCCAACTGATCCTAAACTGAGAACTAGAAACTAGGCAACATAACGGCATGCCTCTAGAAACAAGGAAACTGATTCATTCAGTTTCAAACAACCTCTAAACTGATGAATATACCTATACAAGTAAAAACATAACATATTTACATCATGATCCATCAATTTTCATCAAATTACATCATAAATTTTCCATTAGGAAAGTGAAAAAGTCAAACTAGGCAAAGCTGGGTGAAAAATAGAGCAAAACTTGCTCAAACTGGAAATTTTTCCTCTATGTGCCATGCCTATTTCTCTATGCACCACGCATGTTTGGACCCACCTTTGGAGGCCTTCTCGATCTTCAAATCAGCTCCAAGTAGGCTTGTTGGAAAGGCCTGCTTCCTGTGTGTCAAAATAGGGGCAATGAGGTCATTTTTTGAGTGTTTTTAACCTCTTTGAGGGCTCAAAACCTGCCCAAATTTCTTGGCCATAGGTAGGTAAGCATAAATTTTCATGAAAAATCCAGAAATGGAAAGTTTTTGTGATTTGGAGCCCTCTAGAAAAAGCGAGCGCCACGTGGCATGATGCATAGGGAGGAAAACTCTGTTTTTTGTGCAAAAAATTTCCAAAATGCAAAAATTGCTCCAAATTTTTTGAAATTTGGGCTTGGCCTTCTTTATCAAGAGCTATGTTGAGCCAAGGATGCCTCAACCAATATCAGAAGTCGATCATGCTCCTTTTTCTTCTTTTGCCTCTTTTATGCCTTCCTTAATTTTTCCTTTAAATTCCTTATTCATGCCTTGCAAATTTTATTCCATGCCATGTAATGAAAAGCCATGTGTCTCAGCAATGCCTTGTCCAGTAGTCTCTCTAAGTGGATGTTGACTCTCTCGAACCAAGACTCTCAATCAGCGTTGAACTCTTGCTCAAGTGAAATGAACTCCACCCTCCTCCTTTGGGCAGCTTGGCAATTCTCCCGAATGTTTTGTAACTCCATAATCACCTGCTGATCTTCTTGCTCCATCTATTTTATAATCCACTTAGCCCTCTCCAAGTTGAGGGAAAAGGCTTTGATTTCTGTCTGCTGCTCTTGGATGATCTCTTTGAGACTTGTGCTTTACAGGCCCATGTCTGTATCATCATCGTCAATAAGAATGAAGCGCTGCTCACTTGAAGGCCCCTCATCTTGCATTGGCCTCTTGCCTTTGTCCTGAACCTGTGGTGCTGATTTCGGAAGCGAGGCCCCTTCCACCCCAGGTGGAGATAACACTCGCTTTGCTGCTGCGAACAACTGCCTGGTGCCCTTTTGATAAATGATAAATACCAGCACAGTAGCAGTGTGTGTCTCATGAACTTCATGCTGATAAGAAGGTCCACCTGTCTCATGCAAAGCCTTTGAAGGTCCCTGAGTAGCCATGAAAAAATCACGAGAGATGAAATAATCCCAAGTGATACTCTGCAAGCCAAGCTTATGAATAACCACAATTTTAATAAGAAAAAATGATAAATGTTGTTAAACTGCTGCTGAGGCGTCTTGTGCTGCACTAGAGTGGTCATCATTTTGATATTTCAGCACATGAAGCAAGGGATGTTCATCATCCGTACTCGGGTAAAATGCATTAGCAACCTGATATGATAAGCATACAAACGGGAGAACTGGCCCTCACAGCTGAAATACTTCATGATCAATTTCATTAAAGGAGCATATTTTTCTTTGAGGTACTAAAAAGGAAACACTCTCTTGAGCTGCCTCAAGAAGCTGGGCTTAATATACGGTTCATAATGTTGCCAGCCAATTTTCTGCCTCTTGGTCCATGGCTCTCCAATGTTAGGTATGTCGGTTGCTATTGAAATGGATTTTGGTGTTAATGTGAAAGTGACACTAGCTAGAGTGGCTTGATCAGCATGTAAATGCAGTACAAACGAACGAGCCAACTCATGATGAAACTGAATGCTAGCAACCTTCTCACAAAATTCATAACATGACTGATGTCGGAAATAAGAGATGGCAAGAGGGCAGGCCTGCAATTCAACAAGGGTGGTTGGTTCTTCTCTGATATGTTTGCCACCTCTATGAGGCATCCTGGGTGCATGTCCCTATGTAGGTGAGTCGCTTTGTGTCTCCTCTTCATAATCATATGAAGGATCAGATGTCATGTCTGCTGGTAGATAAACTGTCTTGGAGAAATAGGTGCTGATATGTCAAAATGTCTTGGACTACCTTTGATGATGTGTTTGACCTTTGCCACCAAGGGAAACAGTGAAATGAGGGACTGTAAGGGGAGGAAAAATAGTGGAGAATTTGGGGACTGTTGGGATAGACTTTAGTTAGGAAAATATGGGATGTTTTGGGAGTTTGCATAGGATCAGGGTTTGGGGATTTACAATGGAGATTTTGGGAAAGGAAACTTGGGATAGAGGATTAGTGACTTTAGGGAGTAGGGGAACTTAGGGAATAATGAAATCAAGGGACAAATGAGTGATGGAGGAATGATAGACTTGGTAACAAAATAGTTAATCAAACCCTAGGCAGCAGATTTCTTGGAATTTCAAATGGTAGGGTTTAATTTTTGTTAAACAATTACCATTCATCAACCACCATGACATAGCACCAAACTTGGATAAAAAACAATGATGAAGGTTCTACCTACTTGTGACAAGGCAAATTCATGTGATTTTGGGCGATTTGGGGCAAGTTTTAGCAGTTTCGGGCTCTCTCGCTATGTGCGTTGTGCATCCAGCCCAATGCACTGTGCCCTTCCTATGCGCTGCACCCATGTTAAAATGAACTGCAAACTAAGGCCCAGTGCGCTGTGCCTGGTGAGTGCCTCGCACCTCTTGCCCAGTGCACCGCGCCGAGGAACTTAGTGCGTTTTTCACCCAAACTATGTCGCTCACCAAAATCGCTTGGCCTTGCTTCTAGTTTGCAAATGAGCTTTTCAAATGAAGGAATAGCTTATAAACAAAGAGCTTTTGAAATTTTGGCTCATGAAACCCACTTTCATAATGTTTTGGATTTGACTTTATGTTTTAAACTCTGTTTTTGGACTTTTCACTTCTTTTTAGTTTTGCAATGAACCAAATGACCCGAGCTTTGCTTGTTTTGTAGGTATTGGAGCTTTTTGGGCTAAGGAAAGAAACTAGGGTGTAGATGAAGGAATTTACAATGAGGAAAACAAAATTTTCATGATTTTTGTACAATAAAAGCTAAATACTCTGTTTTTCCCTCAAAACAGAGTTTTGAGGAAAAACACAATTTTGAACACTTGGCAATGAAATTTATTGATGTTGAAACCTCCTCATGGCCTGTTGGTTGCTTATTAGACACTTTGACACATTTTTTGACGAAACCCTAATGAAAACTTAGACCTAAAAGACCATGAAACCCTAAAAAGACTTTTGCAACCTTTAATACAAAAAGAGGATTGCATCTGCTTTTTTGATGAGCAAACATGAACCAGCAAGTAAGTGACATGAGGAAAACGGTAGGAAAACCACTCGTTTCAGATGATCCATGCGCCTAATGGAATGCAAATGACTGGGCAGAACACCTAATATGAAATGAAACAAGAGGATTTGATCTCTGATAGAGGGGATGAAGATACTGACACTAACAACCTTCACACTCCATTCTTTCATGACCGCCACCCTGAACCTTGTATCATTGGATCGTTTTCATCTCCACAAAATCATTTGCTCTATTTCGTGTCATAGATGTGGGACTCATTAAGGCCCTCTTACGATGGGTCACTTCTTGTCGACATCAGCTCATTATCCAAGAAGTTGACTTAGGAACAACCCTTTCAGTACTTTGAAGCTTGCATGCCTCAATGGCAAGTTTCTCACTTTTGGCGACAGGTTTACATCAATGGCCTTTGACCAAAAGATTTTGCATGGTGTTCGACATTGACTCATGTATTCACACCACGTGAATTGTACTGCAGTACCTTGAGGGCCATTATCATTATCGGTGATTCCTCTTGCATCTGTTAATAACTTACATCATTGGCTGGTAATCAGGTGATGTCTTTCCATGTTCGACACCAGAACATCTTTTCACATGGATCGACTTGTACATCGGGTAAAGATTGAACAAGTTTGAAGACCCCAGATCTAGTTTCATCCATCCGGGTTGTGATATATTCAAGAAAATAAATACATCAAATGTACTCTATAGCTGCATAGATAATCATCCAAGCTAAAGGATGATGGCTCTACCAGAATCATCAGTCTGCCACACAGATGATTGTCTGTCCTATGTACATGACAATGACTTTATAAAGTTGAGCACGGGAATGCCTACCTCAGCTAGATCATGAAAATATTATGAAGATAATGTATTGTATTGTATCTTATTATAGGTCACCTTCCAGTTCGAAAAACCTCGGATCCTCATGATAAAGGATTTCACCCGACATCGGAGGATTTACGACCTCATGCTTTAGGGGGCAACTGTTATAGACATATTTGGGCACTGCAACCCCAATCACATATGTCCATAAACCAAGGGATTATAAACCCCTAAAAGTGTTGTTTCATACATCAAGGTTAGCCGATTACATCATTTCCCAGAAGTTCTCCCTGAAAAAATGCTTAGAACTGGTCAAAACTAGACCATACAGACTGCTCCATGTTAAGGGTGCGATGCATCTCACCTGCTACACATTGAGGGTGTGATGCATATTGAAAATCCCTTTTGTACGGTGCAATGAGCAAGTGCAGACAAATGGCAGAGGCAGTTTGCTAGGTGGAAACCCAGAGAATCTTCTAGAAACTGCTCATATGACACTTGCCTCTCTGAATTCACCCAAGGATGAGTAAGAGATCATGAAATCTCCAAGTGGAACCAAGAACTATCAATGAAATGACACTAATCTAAATCCCAGATGCTGACTCACCCCCCTGCAAATATCTATATATGGATCCCTCATCCTAGAGATTTGGAGGCTAGAATTTTTTATTTTGTAAGGAAGTGTTGTTGGTTTCTCTGTGAAGCATTGTATTGTTGGGTGATCTAGCTTTTCATTAGGTGAAAAGGGTTTTCATGCTCGGAGGATGGAGCTAGATCAGACAGCTAGTTTGTAATCCTCTCTTCTACTACTTCTATTAATAAAGCTATTTGAGTTTTCCTCCATATACTTGTATATCTCTTAATCTTGTATTTGTTTATGCATGTGTATGGCTAATGTACATCTGATCCTATATTGTTTATGGTTATAGATCTCTATGCTTTGATGGTATTTTGTTGCTTTCACTCTACAGGTGTTCTTTGAAGCAGACAAGTGATGAAGGAGTGGCAAAGCTCTATCAAATTAGGGAGGAAACAAGTAAGGAGCTGAGCGAAATAATAAGGTTGGTTCTCTCTACTTCTCTCTCATCTATCTCTCATTAAGGAAAACATAAGTTACTTTGAATTGTTTATTTCTAAGATAGCTACCCGTCTTATTGGGACTAGCATCTCTGAATGGACACTAGTTTTCCTGGAAATAAGCAGTGAGACTCTAAAAGGTTTGAGAGCATGGGCCAAGAGAGAGAATACCTAGGAATAGATCAAGCTCAGAGAGAAATCTTGATAAGGTATTGAGTAGCAAGAGAATAATGCTACAAGAAAAGGCTATGTTGCAGATCACCAATTGGGCACGGATGAGCTCATGAAGGAAGATGGCCATGGAAGGTCATAGAAGAGGTTCTAGAGAATGTCGTATAGGTAATATGAGCAATGAGGAGCGGGAGAGAAATCTTGCAGTGATGAGAGTACAGTTGGAGATACTACAGGGATGGCTACAAGAGAAAGAGAATGAAGACTGAAGACATTGATGGAGAATGAGGAAACATGTCAAATGGAATCCATTGGAAAAGAAATGGAAGTCCTAGATGATAAACGAGTTCAAAGAAATTAAACAAATACTTATTGCTTTGTTGGAAAAGGAGAGACTCGAAGGAATTGAGTCATAGCAAAGAGGATTTGCTGAAACCTAGAAAGTCCATTGTGAATGATTGGAAACAGAGCAGCTCAAAAGAGTTGGGCTACAACAAAAGGAAAATGTTGGAGAAGATGTTGAAGTTTTAGTATGTGAACCAGAATAGGGACCATTACTTTTCAAAAGTGATGAAGAGACAGACTTGAATCATATGAATGATTCATAGCAGCCATAAGACTTGATGTCTGAAGCATCAACTGAGACCAAAAGGTCTTGTATTTTTAAAACTAATGATTTATGTATGGTTGCAGGTACAACATAGGGTGATGAGAAAAATTTAGAGTTTGTTAAGAAGGAGGAGCAGATTCTGAAATTTGTTTAGATTAAGACTGAGATAGAAAGATCTCAAAAATGAAAGGGGACAGGAAGTTCACATGGAAATATGCAGCAGAATATTGGAGCTAGTAATAGTGAAGATTGGAATAGAAAATGTGAGTTAAGACATGAATATTGAAAAAAGGTATTTACTATGCCTAATGAGTTTGGAATACTTAAGTATGATGATTTAGATTTAGCAGAAGAAATATCATTTGATGATGGGATGACAACAAGTGAAGGTACTAAAAATCATGTAAAATTTTAAAATTTTACTCCAATTAAAGTTATTGAATTATATAGAAAATTAGATCTTCAAAGAAGAAAATTGGAAAAGCAGAGGATAAATGTTCAGGATAGATTGCTGATGAAGAATGACAAAGAAATTGTCATGAATGACAATCATGAAGAAGAAGTTGACAGGTACAGCAAATCGAAGTAGAAAATTACCTTGAAAGATAATGTGGTAGTAACTTAAAAGGTGCAAGACAATAATGAACAAGAGGGTAGGATGTAAGGGTGGTAGTAATAAAAATTCAGAAATCAAGAGTTAAATACAATCAAAAGATAGAGGATATACTTGACAAAGAGATTGAGTTGGTAAGAAGGTTAATGACAAAAGTGTCTCAGAAGAAGACAACTACAAGAAAGGAAAGAAGCAACAACAAGAGGAAGAAAACAGAAGAATGTGAGAGCATAACAAGTGGAGCATTGTAGCATAAGGTATGGAGACGTGGAGAACAAGAATAAACAATAGCAGTAACCAAGGACAAATTACAGAAAAAAGTATGGGATCCAAGAGGACAAATATTAGAAGCACATGATCTAGAGATCATGATTATTTTCTACTTTGGGAGTCTGATGCATGAGCATTTGGCTCAAAAGAATTATTGTATTTTAGTAGACATAGGGCTGTCTTGTGTTTTAAGGAAGTTGGTTTCCTAAGTTTTGAATTAATGTAATTACTTAGGTTTTGAGTGGTTTTAATGAAAATAGGAATTAATTAAGTATTGTGATGATATTTGTAAATGTTCCCAAATGTAGGAGAACATGAGTGATGATGAGTAATTAGTATGGATTCAAATATTGTAATCTTAGAAAGTAGTTCATGATTTATGGGGGATCCTTAAGACTACTTGAAAGTTGAGATCCTTAAGAGATAAAGAAGATATTTTAGGAACTAATTGAGGACTCTAAGGATTCTTAGGGTTTAGTTGAGAAGATTGAGGATCTGAACCAGAATTGGAAACAAAGTCCTTTTGTATAAATGTAAGCCAAAAAGGCAAAGAAAGAGTAAGTCAAGTTAGTTAGTCAAGGAGAGTTAGAGTAGTTACTTAGATAGAAAATAGATAGGACATTTGGATTGTGAGCCTATGAGCATTGAAAAGAAAAAGGGCCACTGATACAAATCATGTAAAGGCAAATCAGGCCAAAGCTAGATTGTAAAAATAGAGTTTTATTTGTATCTGTTCATTTGTTAATGAATGAGGAAATTGAATTCATTGTGACTGTGTGTGTCATTCCTTTTATGTGATGAGTGATCCGTAATTGGGAATTTATGGTTTTGTGTGATAAACCATGATGAATGAATTCAAGTTGAATTGTTTGTGAGAATAATTTCAGCAAAATCACATAAAAAATCATTTGTCGACACGTTTCGAACCAACCAGTATGGTTCATCATCAGGACAAGTTGAAGATCCGATCTGAGCGATGAGTTAAATAGGAACAGCAGGCCATTCCAACAGCTAAATTTGACTAAGTAACAGTTAAACAGGACCTCTAACAGCTAGGTTTGACCAGGCCCAAGGGGAGGGACCTAAATTTTATTTAATTATTTTAT
>APFE030858247.1:14941-37529 GCA_000404065.3 Pinus taeda
ACTATTATGATAAACTAATAAAACTATAAACTACTATCATATTATTAAGATATAGTAGTTAATAATATTATCATTAATATTAACTCTTGGCTAATATTACTAGCTCATAATCTGAGTCATACTTTTTACTTTTATTATTTAAAGGACTAATATTATTATTACAAGGGCTAATATTGTATTATTTATAATAGTTCATGTTATAACTTTATCATAAGGTTAATTACTTTTTCTAGGAAAAGGGTTCAAAAGATTCAAGAATAATTAATTAAAAAATCCAAACCGGATTAAGGGAGGATAAAGGATAACACGAATCAAAAGAAAACCAGGAATGAGGAGGCTAGGAAGCCAAGGCTGGGATCCAACAACTACTAATCTTCCAACCATCATCCCTATTAAGATTTTTAGGCCTTTTTTGGATTTCAAGGGCCTCTCTAAACTTCCGATGGTGAAATTGTGCAACCTTTGCAATGAAACGAGCCTCTTCAATACAGACATGATGTTTAGTCTTCTCGACATGCTCTGCAAGGGCTGAGGACTTGGCCCTTCCATGCCTTAAGTCTATCGAATGCTCATTAATCCTTTGATTAATAGAGCGACCGGTCTCACCAATGTATGGTGTCCGATAGGAACAGGGAATGACATAGACACCCTTCATGTCTTTAGGGTCGATAGGATCTTTTACAGATCTAAGGGAGCCACGGATAGTATTAAGAGGTCTAAAGGTTGCAGGGACATTTTGCTTCAAGTTGAAATTCTGAAAGTATTTCTAAGCGATAAAAGGCTTATCATCTGGGTAGAATCCGTTTGATTCTAGTCGGATTTAATATATGTATGTACAGGTTAGGTAATTACTAAATCTGAAGGAGGGGAAATAATACAGAGTGTATTATGTATTCCAGTTCGAAGTGGTGTTAAAGAAACAGAGGTATAAGTTGTAGGTGGAGTAATCAAAGAAGTCTTAGTGCACTGTTCCTAAACAGAGAGATGAGTTCACAAAATTAAACTTGATAACAAGACATTATGGAATGGTGAGTTAATGATGAAATCGAGTTATCAGTAAGTGTGGGGATAGGAGTGGAAGAATGTTTTGATCATAGTTAAAGTGTCATATTAAACCCTGGCTGTTGATCGTGTTTTCAGTTGCTAACGTCACAATCAACTGCGGGGGTTAACCATTATTTAAGTAGTGTGTTAGCTGAAGGGCTGTACACCGTTGGATCATTGTTGTGCTAACCATTGGATTAATATCACATCGCATCATTCATGAGTGAATGAACCCTGGGTGGAAGAAATTGTGACATGCGATTTATGATGTTCGAGCAATTAAATATTGTGCAAGTAGTCCATATGATATCACTGCTGGGTTTTGGATCAAGTGTGTCTTGATCAAACAATGGAGAATTAATTTGACAAGATTTGTGTGGAATGTCAACGTGGGAAGTCAACGTGGGAGAAATTTCTGTTCAATCAGGCGATGTTCAATCAATGTTCAATGGTCACTCTTCACTTGTTCTTTAATTGGCCACTATTCAATTGTTGTTCAATCGGGTGTTGTTCAGTTGTTGTTCAATCAGGTGTTGTTCAATTGTTGTTCAATTGCTGTTCAATCGAGCGTTGTTCAATTGTTGTTCAATTAGGCATTGTTCAATTGTTGTTCAATCCTACATCATCTTGCTCCAGTTTTAGGTGAGCCTCGGGGAATGTTCCAAAGCTGTGGAAAAGGTGGAAAGGTAAAGTTAAAATGCATTTATGTATATTTCCATAATAAAGCAGATTAAGGGCAATTAACCATGGTATGATTAGTGTTGATACCAGAGTAAGAGGGTATGGTTAATATGTGTAGGTTTAAGAATTAATTAGAGTTTATGAGGATTGAGTAAAGTTTCCACTGGAGTGGTTAATTAGAGTTTAGACCATTGATTATTTTTTGAAACATTTCCGCATGAGAATTTATTAAGAGGTCTTAAACCTTAACCAGTGAAGGTTTGACTAGGTAGGAGAAATGAAATTCCTAGGAATAAAAGAGATTATGCATTTTATATGCATACATAGGGTATTGTCAGCTTAGACTGGCATTAGTGCTTTTGAAGAAGATTTTGCAGGTTGCTCTAGTATAGGAATCCCCCCTTCAAGATGTGGAATTTATTATCAAATTCTTGAAATGATTTTTCATTTTTGAATCTATCCAAGAGATCAAATTGTTGCTAACAAGATTGTCAGCTTTGAAAGATTCAAGAAAGAATACATCTCTAGACACAACAAAATTTTTATTAACTTCATCATAGATATGTTATGCTTTGAATGTTTTTGAATACCCCAAGAAGATACATGTACAGCTCCTTACACCAAGTTTGTTTGTATGTACTTTTGGTATGAAGGCATAGCGGGTCGAACCAAAGACCCTGAGATGCTCTACCAAAGGAATGTGGCCATACCACATTTCATAAGGAGTCTTATTTATAATAGCATTATCTAGACATCTATTCTTTACATATACAGCACATAGAACTGCATCACCTCAAAACATCAATTTTACATTCTTGAAAAACATCATGGAATGTACCATATTTAAGATTGTCCTATTCATTCTTTCAACAACTCTATTCTATTGGGGATTATAAGGCACAGTTGTTTGATGTTTGATCCCATGCTGGCGAAGATAGTTTTAAAATTCATTTGAAGTGTATTCTTTTCCATTATCTGTGCGAATATAGCCAATATGAGATTGTGCATTATTTTCATTCCATATATGAAAGTTCTTGAACATTTGGAAAGCATCATATTTTTTCTTCAATAAATAAACCCAACACATTCTGGTGTAGTCATCAATAAATTTCATCATATATTTATTTCCATTTGCAGAAGGAACAAGCATTGGAATGCATAAATCTAAATGAATGAGTTCAATTTTTCTATGTGCTCTAGAATGTGAATCATGAAAAGATTGTTTCCTAGGAATTGTAGGCAAACAAGTAACACCATTTTTCTTCAACAAGCGAAGGATTTCATGGTTCAAGTGTCAAAAATATCAAGACATAATAGACTTGATAGGAATGTACCTTCATCATAATGAGAATTGTATGAGAAATTTTGTGCACAAACAAAGATACCTTGTAGCTTGAGAAGCCTTTCTTCTTCTATCCCCGTCATGACAAGTGAGTCCTCTGATTCTTTTATCACCTCAAAATTGCCATCAAACATATGAATGGAGTGTCCTTGTCGGCAGATGTGGACCAAGGGAAATGATTTTCTCCTTAGTTGTGGGAGATATAAAACTTCATGTAGAAGAAAGTCTAGGAGACCAGGGAATTTGAGCTTGATTGTGCTAAGCCCTGATGGCTTGAGTTTTGATTTGTCTACAAAGTATACAACTCCATCAACATTATCAGTAAATTCTTCAAAAAAATCTCTTCTAAAAGTCATGCAGCAAGTTGCTTCTGAATCAAGCAACCAATCATTTTTCCAAGAAGCAATTGAAGCATTAAACAAGTCTTCATTTACTCCAATATTACAATTTTCCACAACAAAGTGAGTGGGTTCAAGTGCTTTACCTTTCTCTTTGTCATTTTTTTTACCTTTGGGTTGATTTCTTTCCTGCTCAATTATGTCCCAAGGAAACTTCCATGTGGATGCATCATGTGATCCATCTCTATTGCAACATATGAAATGAAAATTAGACTTTTCTCCTTGAGAGTGTCTACCTCCCCTACCTCTGAAATTCTTGTTCCTATTCCTCTTTGGCCACCTCTTCCTCTGGAAGAATCTTCAGCATGATTCTTCTCTATATTTTCAAGACATACAACTTCTTCAAAATATTGAGGAGTTTTCTATTTCTTGAAAGCTTTCTCTCTCTCACCAAATTTATTAACAAGGGAGTCAAGGGTAATTTCTTTGAGGTTTTCATTTGCTTGCAATGACTAAAGATAATTTGAATAAATGGGATAAAGTTCCTTGACAAAATATATAAGAGGAATGTCTAGTTCAACATTAGTGACTTTGATATCATGCATAATAGATTTTACTTCTGATGCAAGAGAAAGAGGATCATCGTTTTGAAATTCAAGGCTGAACAATTTAATCATGAGTTGAACAACTTCAAGTGTATAGTCTGAGTGATACAGTTCCTTAAATTTTTGTAAGGCTTCAAAAGTATTCAAAAATGGTTAAATATGGCTACTCACCTCTTCATTTACAGATGTTGCAATCAAGGCATATCCCTTGTTGGTTTTGTTCTCCCAAATGGTGAATTCCTTGTCTAAGGTAGGCTTTGTTGGTTCATTGTCTCCTTCCCCAACACAAACTCCTTTCCAAAACTCATTAAAAATGAGAGTGTGTTTGATCTTCTGCGACCATTATGGATAGTTCTCCTTCTCGGTGAGAACGACTCCCACAATATATATCAATGAATACACTGTAAAAAAATACTTATGGTGCTAATGTATAAAACTATACTTCTGGTAGTAATATGTATAAAAATTGCAATCTGATATATCAAAATAGAGGTATTATGTGGGGGAGGTGGTTTATGGGAAATGGAATCTATGGAGAAGTAGATAGCATGTAACAAAATAGGAGGGTCCACTATGTAGGAGTAGGAGCATATAACAAAATGGCAGGGTTACTGTGTAGGAATAATGCTACCACAGTTACCATAGTTATAAAAAAATGCAGTCTTCAAAACATATTTAACGCACAAGCAACATATACTATATACAAATACCACTCTCAACACACATGGGAAGCATGACCAAAGATTCTAGCTCTCATGTTGAACTGGAGAGGTTCAAGTACATCGCCTTTCTCATGGAATTCGATCTCTAACAGTGTATCTCTCACTACATCCCAACCTATGGGTGTGTTCAATTTGAACCACTTCAAAGCTTTCTCGGTGTGCCTTACCTCTGCTTCAGATCAAGTAATCAATCACTAGAATACCATCACCACAAGCGAAGTTGTTGGTAGTGTCCTCAGAGCACCAATTCCAATGATTCATTGAGGTGAACCAATACTACCAAGCTAATGGAGGGTTAGACAGCCAACTGTTCTGAGGGTCGACTATTCGTAGGGCCAACGGTGGAGTGGTATGGGGAGACGAAATTTTTGCGAGCAAAATGGTGTTGCGAATTCATAAAATGTGTGACTGTTGGGGAGAGAGAAATGTGGAGGAGCGGTGTGTGATTCCACTCTGCATTCAATTAACATTCAACGCAGCATTCCACAACATTCAACACCACATCATTCAATGCCATAGTGTTTCATGCCAGTGATACACAACGTATGCAAGGGATATGTTATAGACATATTTTTGCACTTCAACCCCAATCTTATATGTCGATAAACTAGGGCTCTTCAACCCCTAAAAGTGTTGTTTCATACCATAAAGAACATGGTCAATTGATTACATCATTCCCTTCCACCTGAAAAATCATCTAGAACTGGCCTAAACTGGACGATACTAACTACTCCACTATCAGGGTGTGATGCATATTGAATTCTACACTCACCAGGTGCAATGCATACTAATGAGGCCTTCTGTAGGTTGTGATGAGCGAGGAAGGACAAATGTTCGAGACAATTTTCTAAGTGGATGCTCATGGAATCTTCTAGAAACTTATCCTATGACACTTGCCTCTCTAAATTCTTCCAAAGATGAGAAAGAGATCCAAGAAATCTCGAAGTGGAACCAAATGCAACAAGTGGAATGACACTAATCAAAATCTCAAACATGACTCACACCCTTGCACACATCTATAAATGGATCCCTCAGCTGAGAGATCTAGGGACTGGAATTTTGTAATTTGCAAGGAAGTGCTGATAGTTTGTATCTGAGAAGGAGCATTGTATTATTGGTGTGATCTTGCTTTTCATGAGGTGAGAGGGCTTTGATGGTGGGACGATGATGCTGGATCAGACATCTGGGTTGTAATTCTCCCTTTTATTTAATAAATTTCTTCGAGTTTTCTTCCATACAATTGTGCAATTGTGAATGTTATTATTTATAGATGTTATTGTATGTTCATTGTATTTCTAATTCTGCAATGCTTATGATATAATAGATCAAGATGCTTTGATGGTTCTTTGTTACTGTGTCTCTACAGGTGCTCCTCAAGAGGGATAAGTACGAAGAGGAGTTGCAAGCTCTGTCAAGGGGAGAGAGATCAAGAAAGGAGTCTAGCAGAAGATCCAAGTTGGTTCCTTTGCCTCTCTCTTATCTATCATATATAGAATAAATCATGAATTGCTTTAAACTATTTGTTTCTAGGGTAGCTACCAAACCTAGAGGGCTAGTTGATCAAAAAGACACTAGTTTTCCTAGAAACAGGATATGAGTATGGAGGCTGACTATTCATGGAATATGGGTGAAGATGAGTTGTTTACCAAACAAATTTTAGGACAACGTTCAGGAAGGGAATAGAAAACACATATTATTGTGTAGGAAAGTGGGTTCAACCCTTAAGAGCATGGAAGAGGTGTTAATTCTACAAATTAGGTAGAACATAGGCAGGAGGGAGTTTCAAGGGTAGAGAGGGAAGCCAAAATGGAGCTGGCTCTACTACCATGCCATGCTAGGAGGTAACTCCTCAAATGAACTATGTTTATTCATTAAGATCGTTCATGGTTATATACATGTGGGAGTGACTCTTGGGTTTCACCTCCCAATGCCTCTTCCTTTTCCATTATTTAGTATTTACATTATTTACAAGTGTTCACCCAATCCCCATGATTAGGTGTTAGCCATAATTCCATTGAAACACTAAACATAAATAAATTTTAAAATAAAATATTGTAGCCACATACAAAATTTGAGGTCGGCAATTAGTAATCAAGATCAGAGAACTCTAGCTAAAAATTAAAGCACACCATTCAAAGGAGCAATATTCTTATTTAATAGAAGAACACCGACATTACTTGGTACTTAGGGTTTGGAGGAAAAACCCCAAATTATAACTAGTATAATAGTTCCATTCTACAAATCAAGTGCTAGACAAAAAACCAGCTAGGTTTTGAAGAAAATTTTACAATAGTGAACGGATGTATTAAAAGAATAGTGGAAAAATCCCTTGGGAAAATAACATAATTATGGACAGATAAGTGGCTTCTTACAACCATATATTTCCTTATACGAAATTGTAATGAAATTAATAACATAAGAGTTTAAAGGGAAAAAACCCTGGCATAGTAATTGTAAAATTAAGCGACAAATAAATTCCATCGAGACTACCCACATAACAATTCTATGTTGAGAGTGCAAAAAAGAAAAGAAAAATTATATTTAATAACCTAGAAAACATGAATTGTAGTTAAAACTTAGAACCTTGTAATCAACAGGACTTTTGTCATATAACATAATCTGACTAACAAAATCCCAAATGAGTTTGGAAATTTTTTTATAAATATTAAGGAAATATATCACCAAGGGTTTGATACCAGTTTTCAACTTTAACGACATGAAAAAATCCACTATAGGAATAGTAAGCTATGAAATGGTTCTAGGCCATAATTATGTCAACACCACGAGACCGAAATGTATCAACCATGATATAACAATGTATGGAAGCCCACCTAGAGCTATCAATGTGTCGAAGTTAAAGAATTTTTGAACCCCTGTAGTTGACCTCTATTTGAGTCAAAGCAAAACATTTTCTAGAACAAAAACCCTCTACAAGAATCTTAAGGGAATAATGACAAATTCCTTTTCTACCCTACAAATATAAGTAGAGAAAACATGAAAATTATTCAAGTATAAAATACAAACTGTAGGTAAAATAATGCAAGTAAAAGAGAACACCATAAGGATTTCAAATTAATTTATATTTATCGAGAGCCATTGTAAGATAAAAAAAAATCATTCCACTGATAGGCAAGAGACAAAAAACACAAAACTAAATATAGATTCTTATATAAGTGATTTGTGCAAGGACACCAAGGAAAATTTATCCTTGGAACCCTAGTTACAGACCAATGAAAGTGACAGAAGAAAACAAGGAAAATGAATGAAGTTTGGCAAACACATTGTAGTAATTAAGATTTCAAGAAACCCTAAGATGATTGCAACATTTATCATGCGAGATTCAATCCCAAGCATTCATTTGGTAGGTCAAAGGTACTATACATGGCTACTCTGGCAAGGTGTCATGCGTATGGGTAGAACAATCTAGAGAATTCAAAAGTTAACTATATAGACTTTAATACAACAACGAGCCAAACAACAAATATAATACCACTTTCAATATGAAAGTGTGGGACAAACCATTTATATGGTATGGTGTTGCACATTCGATATAACTAATATCATGTACATGATATGCTCCACAATATTATAAATGAGATTTGATTTATAATATAGGTATTATCACCATGGTATCATTAAAATTTTATAAAGTGGTAAAATGGGTAGGAAGGATGTTTATATGCAAATTCTAATTAAGAGATCATACTAGAAACTTAAATGAAACTTAAGTATATACATTAGTATGAGTAATAAACTAGTGTGATGAGTAAAAAGCTGTATAGTTGATCTGAAACTAAAAACATGAAGGTTTTTTGAAAAATTTTGCAAGCAAGGTTATGTCTTGTGGGAAATGGATCAAGTTGAAAAAGCACATAAGCTTAGTGTTTTTAGTTAAGTTCTTTAGAAATAAAACAGATAAAAAGACCATGAACAACATTACAGAAGCAACAATTTGATGATGGAGTTCACCCCTTCTGGACTACATCTCCGGGTCCAACTTCTAATGTTGGACCTTTCTATTATATGCTAAAAATGTAAATTACATCAACATACAATGCTCAAATCACAAAAATAATGTTTCCATTATGTACAAAACACCCAAAAACCCTATGTAAGCTCTTCTTGGGCTCAAAAAAGACTGAAAAATGACTAAGTTAGGCATATTTCTCCCTTTCTCTGCTATTTGTCTTGAAAAATGACGAAAATTGCTAACTAGACAATGAATCCTTTCTTTTGGCACACCAGCGAGTGAAAAATTCGCTCCGGATCAGTATTGATTCTCATAAAAATTATGGTGTAGATTTGGAACTTCTCATAACGCTTTAATCAAAATCACAAGACACAACCTACTCTACTTCTTTTTGGGATTCAATTCACAATCTCGAATATTAATAAAAAACATGCTATGAGAAATAACACACATGCACACATTATTTTTTCAAGGGAAAGAAATATGTTAAAAACCCTTATGCGTTCTTGCATTAATTTGATGAATAAAGATGTATTACAACTACTTTGTTGAACTGAGCACAACTTGCAAGTGGATAACCTTTCTCTCTACTCACTGAGAAGCTCTAATCCACACTTAGTCATTTTCTGCCTTAGCTTGAGCCCCTTATTTCCTTGTTCAATTCCTTCAGAAATTAGGACCCTATTATTTAGGAAATTCTTCAAATTGATTGCACAATTCCCAAGGTTGATCATATGACTACACGCAACACTTGTACACTCAATACTAGCCTATAATTGATGTTACACTATGTTGGAATCTCCACTACAGTTGGGTAACTTAAATTCTTTGTATGCACTAGCTATTTTGGGATGATTGACTAGTTAATTGGATGATCATTTTGTTAGACCGAAGTCTCACTACACAACTGACCTTCCACTAGTTCCTCCAATAGTTGGAACTAGTTTAACTAAAAACAACTTGAAGTAACTGACCTTGATTACTACAAATTAGAAATCACACATGCTTAACTGAACTCTATCTCCTCCAAGTGGAATTTACTCAGTAAATTGGGTTACACAAACCATGTCACACAAGATAACTACATCCAAGTTGTTTTTTGAAGTGGAAATTTGACTTTTCTCAATTTAATCAAGGCAAAATCAAATTGATAATTTCTTGCAACGTTTTCCAACACTCCTTTTCGCATTATGACACAGGATTGGCACTATGGCATAGGTATTATCCTTGATGGAAACTCACTAGGCAAATCACTCAGATGATAGTTCAGGCTCACAGGCTCTCAAAATAAAGGAAAATGAGGTATACATAGTTCCTACTAACCAAGCCGCGTATACATGCGGATTCACAGACCAAAAGGCATGTATGCATATACACGCACTTTCATGCACAGAAAGGCACGTACAATTTTGAAAACTTGGTTTTTGGTCCTTGGTATTTGGACCTATGGTTTTGGACCATGGTATCTTGTCTGAAGTGTAGAACCCAAGTATTTGTACCCGGGGATTGGTTTTAAGTGTTTTTGGACCATGGTATTGAGTAAGGCCTAAGACTACAAAAGGGGAAGGAGATCTTTAGGCAAAGACACTCAAGCATTGAAAATCTTATGAAGAGTAAGATCTAGAATACTAGTCATTAGGTTATGGTGCATAGTTGGATCTGAATCAAGGAGGAACTTGAGCACTAGAAGAAGGAAAAGTTCTATTGATGGGTCAAGATCTTAAGGCTTGAAGAGAAGTATCTTTGTGTGATTTTGATCTTTTATATTTGGCGCATGACTTGATCTGTAAATTTGATGATTTGGGTATAACTGGTGTCTGAATAGTTGAAAATGGTAAATTATCTTTTACAGATCTGTATGTAGGTTCAACATAGCAAAGGCGCATATACACGCTAGGTAGGTAATTCAAAACAGCATATATGCAAGTTTGCCTTAATATAACAGCGTATGCATGCAGGTTCTACATATTGAAGTAGTGTACTTCTAATAAAATATGCTTTAGCTACTTCTGTTTATTGTTGCAGTGTTCTGGGTTCAGGATTGGTTTTTAGTTACTATTACTGTATTCTCGTTATGACATTCAGAGAAGTGATTGTTTGATTCAGTTTTTGGTTGGTGCAAAGGAGATTGTTTGATACAAATATATTTGATGTTTTTTTATGGATCCACTCTGAAAATTTATGAAATGTGGTCCCTAAAAGAAAAGAGAAGGTTGTAGCCTTCTGTAGGTCAGCACCTATGTACTAGTACATCAGCTAGTACAAGAGCTAAGGGGGTTGTAGCTCCCTTTCAGGAGAAGCTGGAGAATGAGAGAAGGTTGTAGCCTTCTATGGGTAGAAGCCTGCGTACTGGTATAAGACTACACCAGTATAGAGATATTGTCAAAAGAAGTTTCTTATTAAAGGAAGATAGAAACGAATTTCAGCAGGTGGTTTTCACCCACATTGGGTTTCCACCTTATATCTTGTGTTCATGTGTGTGATTTTCTATACTGTTTACTGCACTTGATTATTATTTTATGGTTCTGATACACAGATTAAGATCAGGTAACTAAATTAGAAGTCTACAAGATATACGCGGTTTTCTTTAAACACAGTTGCATATATACACAGGTTTAATTAATAGAAGTAGCGTATATAAAATTCTTTATGGAAACAAAAAAATTGTTAAATTGCTAATACTGGTTCACTCCCCCCCTCTCAGTATTATTTCCAACAATTGGTATCAAAGCAGGTCCTTCAGAAGAAGCTTGATTGCTTGAAGGAAGATCTATCATCTTGAGAAACTACGAAAAAGAGGCATCCATCAAGCCACCAATCTTTGATGGGAGCAACTTTGTCTATTGGAAGGTAAGAATCACAACCTATCTTCAATCTCTTGGAACAGAAGTTTGGGATATTGTGGAAGGAGGATACACATTTCCATCAACAACTCTTATAGATATGGTTGGTAAAAAGCAGTATGAAACAAATGCAAAGGTTGTCAATACTCTATTGGGGAGTCTGTCTCAATCAGAATTCATCAAGGTTATGTAGCTCAAAACCGCCAAAGAAATATGGGACAAGATCATTCTAAATTACGAAGGAGATGATCAGCTAAAACGTGCAAAACTACAATCTCTCAGAATTCAATATGAAACTCTCAAAATGCAAAAGAATGAAAGTGTGTCTAATTATTTCTTATGTATAGATGAGATTGTTAATCTCATAAAAAACTTGGTTGAAGAGATAAAATAAGTTACTTTAGTTGAAAAGGTTCTAATATTGTTGTCTTCTAAGTTTGAATCAAAAGTTTCTACCATAGAAGAAAAGCAGAATCTTCAGAGTATTACCATGTCACAGTTGCACGAAATCCTAACTACTTTCGAAATGAGAAAAGGGGATCCATCAGACATGAGTGAAGCCACATTCAAAGCTTTAGGAAAAGGAGAATACAATGAGTCAGGACATACGTCAGAAGGAGAGGAAGAATCAAACTTTGTCAAGAACCTTCAATGGGATTCTGGAAGATTCAGAGGTAATATACCTTTAAAATGCTTTGCTTATGGAAGAATAGGTCACTATGCAGCCAAATGTCCTCATAAAGATAAGCTTGATAAAGGTAAGGAATCAGTTAAATGTAACAGAAAATAGAACATAAGTAAGAAAAGCTATTATACACATGAAGACAATGATGGACTTTCAAATAGTGATGAAGATGAACATGGTAATGATTATAGACTTTTGATGGCTTTTGAAGATGATGATTTCTTGGATGCTATAGATGAAGATGTTCTCTATAGATTTCTAAACTTAAAATTTGTTTAGAAGAAAAGAATATGATTATAGATACTTTGACATTCCAACTCGCTGAAATGGGAAAACACAATGAAATGTTAGAATGTGAAATTGTGGGACTTAGAAAAGATATTGAGAAAACAAAAGCTCTTAATCTTAGATTTGCTAAAGGATATAAAACTTTAGGTGAGATTATCAAAGTGCAGCATTCTCCTCTAATCAAGATAGTTTTTGGATATACTGAAGAAGCATCTCAAGCACAGAAGCCTTCTGCCTCCAAAAGTTATCTTGATGCTGCAAGGAGAAGTGAACAGGTTGACAATCATCAGCAAAGGCATAAAGCAGATCACCAGATAAATCGGGGTCAATCTACTTCAAGGATGAACAGAAGCTACAACTAACCGCAGGTAAATCATTCTCAATTTTCCTCAAGAATGAATGTTAATGAAAACTACAATCACCTGGTCGGTAGATTTGATAATCGCAGGAATTTCTTTAATGGCCAATGTTTCTCATGTCATAACTTTGGACACAAAGCTGCTCAATGTGTTGCTTACAAGACCATCATGACTAGAGAATAACGAAATCCAAGGAGTGTGACTAGGATCATGAAGAGGATCTACAATAACTTTTCTTCTCTTGAAAATGAAATAGAATGCTCTATTTGTAACAACTTCAGTCATGAAGATTCTGAATGTAGGAGTAAGTTTCGGAAAAGATCTCAGAAGGAGCTTCATTCGGTCCCAAAACATGGAAAAGGAAAGAACCACAACCAGAAATATGTGGTATAGCCTTATATTTGGAAGGATAGGAAAATCAGTGGTACATCGACAGTGGATGCTTGAAACATATGATAGGCGATAAAGAAAAACATCAGTCATATAGTGCCTTAGAAAAGGAAAGGAAAGTCTCATTTGGAAATGACATCCCTGCACTCATAAAAGGTAAAGGCTCTATTCTTTTAAAAGAAAAGGTCAAAGCTGGAAATGTTATGTATACTGATGGCTTAAAGAATAATTTATTGAGTGTTAATCAAATGTGTGATCAAAGAAATGAGGTAGTATTTTTGATCAAATGGATGTATTGTTCGTGATCTTGATACAGGAGAAATAGTGATCAAAGGCATAAGAACTCCAAATAATTTATACATACTCAAGGGAGGACAACAACAATGCTATCTAAGCAAAAATGATGAACACTGGCTATGGCATAGAATATTGGGGCATTTAAGCTTCCCTCGGATAAGGAAAGAATGAAAATATCAAGCTATTCGTGATCTTCCTGACATCAAAATTCCAGACAATACAATAAGAAAATCATGTCAGTTTGATAAGCAAACCAGAACACATTTTCCTGAGAAGGAAGGATTAGCTGGTAAGCTACTTGAACTTGTCCATACTAATTTATGTGGTCCATCAAGGAAAAAGTCACTTCGTGGAGAAGAATACTTTATATTGTTCATTGATGACTTTTCCAGGATGTGTTGGATAGGACTTCTGAAGCATAAAGATGAAGCTTTCAAAAAGTTCAAAGCTTTCAAAGCCGTGGTTGAAAATGAATCAAATTGCTCAGGTCTAATCGGGGAGGGGAATTTACCTCAGATGAATGTTTCGACTTTTGTGAAGAACATGGAATAAGAAGGGAATTCTCTACTGCAAGGACTCCTCAGAAAAATGGAGTGGTGGAAAGGATGAATAGAACAGTTCAATAAATGGCTCGTGCTATGCTTAATGAGTCTGGAACTCCTACAACCTTCTGGGGTGAAGCTGCATTTGTTGTCATTACTATTCTCAACAAAACAAATGTTTGGGTAAACAACACTCAAACTCTTCATGAACTTTGGTATGGTAAGACTCCTACTGTAAAATACTTCAAAGTTTTTGGAAGCAAATGTTACATCAAAAGGACTGATGAAAAGCTTGGAAAGTTTGAACCTAGAGCAGATAAAGGCGTTCTCCTTGGTTACTCTTCCTGAAGTAAAGGATATAAGTGTTACAATAAAAGACTTGGAAAAATTCTTGAAAGTATTGATGTGGTGGTTGATGAAGCAGGCAAAAATCCAAAGCAGATAAAAATCGAATATTTTGAAGATGATGAGGACTATCCTTCAACATAAAATCAAACTAATGCTGATGAAGAAACTTATGAGGCACCATAAGAACAGATAAGGGTAGAATAAAAGACTCCATCCATTTATGTCAAAAAGAACCATCTAGAGACTCAAATTTTGGGGCAGAAAGAGGCCGGTGTACAAACATGAAGAACTATTATAGAAGCTTCAAGCTATCTAGCATTGCTCTCCTCCATCGAACCGTGAAATATAAGTGAAGCATGCAAAGATGAATGTTGGGTCAAGGCCATGAATGAGGAACTTGAGCAGATTGAAAACAATAACACTTGGGAACTGGTTCCTAGACCTAATGATAAGAATGTCATAGGTGTGGAGTACCAAAGAAGGTAAGTTTTGATGATTATTTCAGTATCTTTTCATTAGGACTTACAAGCCTTTTTGCATCATTAACTTAGAAAACGATAAATAATTATAACAAAACATGTGAGATTAATATGCAAAACAAGAACGCTAACAATTGTCGTTTTCGTGTGCAGGAGGGAGGAAAAACGAAAAGTTGCCATTCTAAAGGAAAAGACAAAGATGGGTTAACTGTTGTCCCTTCGGCGAGAGGCCGCATGCAAACTAGATCAAAACAAATCAGTCTGGGAAAGGAAGCAGAGATATCAGCTCGGCGCAGAAAAGCGAAGAAATGACTCAGGGTTAACGGTTCTGCGAATCCCTCAGGATCCTTGATCCTGACGGATCGCTGTTTTATCTATTTCTGCATTTAGATATCTCTGTCGTCACCCTTATATAAGGGGCAACACTTTTAGCTAAAGGGGGAGACCTTTATGTAATTTCTTTTAAAGATCAAAACTTTGATCATCGTGTCCTGTTAAGAACTGCTCTACTGTAATTTTACTTGATGCATTAATACAAACTTGGTCACTCTTTTATCTTTGAGCCTGGAATAACTTCAAGCGGTATACCCCTGGAGGCTAAGGGCCCGGCCCTGGAGGACACTTGCTCTTGTACCATTACGCGTGGTTTTTGTGTGGTTTGCTTATCGAACGTGATCTGGTAATCTGACGTGTTTTATAAAGTTTATATCACATGCTCTGTCGTGTTTAATCCATTAAGGTTTCTGAAAACAAAAGTATTGTATTGACACTGCATCATATTATTGTTCTTTTAGGTGTTGATATAATACGGTTACTTTCTACAGGATACTGTTGTTGTTCCATTACAGAGTTTTTGCGTTATGTGATTGTTCCTTAACATTACAGAATTCATCTTGGAAGCTCTGTTCTCTGTGATTATTGGATTCTTGAATACTGTTGTTCTATCTTGAAATGCAATTGTATTCTTTCTAAGGAAAGTGATAACTGAATCAGATTACTATTTGAGCATGTTGTGTCTATATGGTTTCCAGCGCTGTTCCATCATGTATCAGTAGCAGTGTTGTTCCATTTGTGTGTACATCTTTAAGAGTGAAGGATTGATGTTTGGTTATGACTCATGCAAGTAATTTGATAGATTTACGGCTTGTTAGACTTAGTTGCTACTCTATTCCTTGATTGTTGTCCCAGTTTTGAATTGTTGTTCCATTTCAGACTTGTTGTTCCATTTTAGGCTTGCTGTTCCATTTCAGACTTGCTGTTCCATTTTAGATTTGTTGTTCAATTTCTTTGTCGTTCCATTTCTTATCTGTCGTTCCATTTCTTGTTATTGGTGTGAAGGATGATCTCAGGCTGTAGTGAGCATCAACATCTGCTATCTAGCTCCCAGACCCCCGATCTGTTCTCTGATTTTTTTTCCATCAGTTTCTAAAGGGATGGGTTATTGCTACCGAACCCTTGACTGATAAATTTCTTAATGTTTTGAATGTGTGATTTATTATTTTGAAGTAGTTAAGTTGTAGACGCACATCCATTTACTCTTGTATTTTCAAACACTATGCTACGAGCATTACTCTGGCAAATGATAAGCCCAAGACTGAGACACTCTTTGAAATAGCAAAATGTTCCCGGATTGACATATTAATGTGAGGTAACTAGAGGTGAAAGAGACCCTTTTTATAGCTCCACATTTTGGCATCGTTGCTGGGGAAGAGTGTAGCCATTTGTTTTTTTCTCAGAGTAGTGTACGAACTTGCTAGGGAAGAATTGGGTTTTAAAAACGGAAGGTAAGAACCTTTGTGTGGAGCATGTAAAAGCCCTGCTCCTTTGCCCGCTTTCCTGAAAATTTGCTGCTTTTTGTTTAAGTAGGATTTAGTAGTTAATTTGAGTGCATGACTAAGCAGAAAAAGCCAAAAAAAATTTCCAAACCTCTACCAAAGCTAGAAAAATCTAAGGGGCTGGCGACCCTTGGCCGATCAACCTTCATAAATAAAATCTACAAGAAATCTGAATCTCAGCCCTCAGTAGGACCCAGGAAAGTTATTTCTAAACAACCTACTAGCTCCCTCCAGGCCACAGGTTCACCATCTGTAGCCTTTTCTAAGGTGCATAGTCAAACTGAAGAGCAGGACTTTCAAGAAATTTAAAATTCTACTCTAGAGCTATTGCAGGAAGGGAATTTCAGTAATCTTTGTGAAGGAGGAGGAGAGAGAGGGGAAACCGAGGAACCGAGATCTCCTCTTAGGACAACTCAGCCATTGAACAGCCCAGATAAAGGAAGTGCTGCAAAAATCACCGTTGAAGAAACCCAATCTCCTTAGTCAATAGTCCCAAATAGAGGAAGAATTATTAAAACTATTCCTATCAAATCCATTCCCTCTCAGCCTAGGAATACCCTCCTAGATATCCTAGAAGGTTATTGGCATATATTTGACCTAATGGCTCAAAACCAGCCAAACACCCAAACCTCTACATTACAATACCCCATAGTGGATTCTGCAGCAAATGCCCCCATGAAAGCAATCCCTCTTCAACATATCCCTACATTCCACAGGCTTACATCAGAAGACCTGGATGCATTTTTATTTGAATTTGATGTAATGCGCAGGGGATATGATTACACCACTGATCCCCAGAAACTGAAACTATTTCCCTCTATGCTAAAAGGGGCTGCTTTAAGGTGGTTTATCGGATTAGGTGGCGGGGTTATAAATAACTGGGAGCAAATGAAAGAATATTTTTTAAAAAGTATCAGGACTATTGCAGTTCTAGAGAACTGAAGGATGAAATATTCCATATGATAGCTAGACCAAACGAAACATTAGAGGAGTATGTGGATCTTTTCCAGTATAATCTACAAATATCTCCCTATGCATCACTGCCTTTACCTGATAACATGTTGAAAACAACATTAATAAGGGGCATGAAGGAACAATGGATTGAAACATTAAACATCATGGGAAAAGGAGATATTTATCAAGAAAGTTTTGCTGACATTATTAATTTATGTATCAAGAGCTAGAGTGGCAGCACACAAGTAAAACCGGCAGAACATGATCGATTTGTAAGAGATAATAAAATCTCGTCAAAAGGAGTAACACGTGTGGAAATTGGAAATTTATTGGAAAATTTTAAAACTGATATACTAGGGACACTGACTACACAACTTGTTATTTTACAAGCCAAGCAGAAGCAAATGGAGGCAGAACAGAATTTGGCAATCTTCTGTCCCAGATGTAGGAAGAAGCATAGCCATAAGGAGTGTCCACTGGATGCAGTCCAAACATGCGCCACCTGACAAAATATCACCCTATGGAAAGTTGTCCCTCACTACCTGGACTGAAAGTAGTATATAAGGAAGCAGAAGAAGAGCCTGAATCAGTGTATTTGCTCAACCAGCGTCGTCAGTGGCAGCCGTGACAATTTGGTATGTTTCCAGACCCAACTTCTTCTTTTTAGTCTCCACAGTATAATGCTCAATAGTATAATATGTGGCAAATTCAATTCCAACCCCCATTTCCGAACTGGTCACCACAGTCATTTCCTTCCTCAAACCCGTGGTTGAATCAGGCAAGCCAATCTGGTTGGTCGAACCATCCTTATACCCCACCATATTGGCAAAAAAGCCCATACCCACCACAATGGACTCCCCCTACTTTGCAAAGCTCAGCTTGGCAGACAAACTGGCAGAGACAATGCATTAGCCAGTAGGAACTATTCCTCTCCCTCAACCTACACTGCCAACTTTACAACAAAATCCCCAGTCTAATCTGAGACCGCAACTCCCAGCCCAACCCAACCCCAACCCAAATAACAGACGGGTCCAATCTCTCCAAATCATAGAAACACCAGAAGTAGGAGCCGATCTGAGGGAGTGTAATGATCTTCAGTTAAGATCTGGGCATATTATTCAAACCGAGGGAGATAAGATAGTTTAGGTTGAAGATCAGTTACCGAGAGAACATCTGTCACATGAAAAGGATGTTAATAAACAACAAACTCATAATCAAGCAACCACATTCTCTCCCCCATTCCTAGAACGATTAGTCATACCCCGACCTATACAACAACCTAATTTTGACATTCTGGGAGAATTACAAAATTTGTACATAAAAATTCCATTCCTCCAAGCCATTCAAGACATCCTGATATATGCAAAAACTATCAAAGAATTGTGCATAAAAATACCAAGGAGGAATATAACAAATAATCCAAGATTCCAAGTAGTCGGCACTCTATCTGACTTATTATTAGGAAAAGAAACACCCATTAAATATGAAGACCCAGGAAACCCAATAGTAACTGTCCAAATTTATGGTCAAACCCTGCCCAATGCCTTAGTTGATCTTGGAGCTGCAATCAATATCTTAATAGCTACTACTTTCCAAAAGCTAGGCATTACATCTGTAGAACCCACCTCTACTTTGTTAGAATTGGCTGACCGATCTGTGGTTAGGCCAGAGGGCATACTACATGATGTCATGGTTTTTGTTGACTCCTGGGAATATCCAACCGATTTTCTGATAATAAATCCCAAAACCTGACTTGATGGAAATCCATTGATTTTAGGAAGACCTTGGCTCGCCACTGCCGATGCCTATATTGGCTGTTGGCAAGGAAATATGATCATAACCAAGGGAACAGATATCAAGAACTTAGTTCTATACCCCCCAGCGCAGCCAAGTGTCACAATAGTCAAAACTAATAGGCACCTTGTAGCATATCTTACTGATAACATTAGATCTCCATTAACTATACAAGAAGCATTTGATTTCAAAGACCAAATAGAAGATGATGCCATCAATAATTTCATTAGTCAAACTAAACTAACATCTCGCACACAATGTCACATGATAAAAACAACATTTGATAATGAATTAGAAGAAGATCCTCTGAAAGATACACATGATCATACGATCCTTGTCACCTCAGTTGCAAATAGTAAAATTGTGGAAATCGAACCAGGAAAAACCTTAAACATTAATGCCAACCTCACATCCGAACAAGGAACAAAGCTCATCCATGTGTTAAGGAAATATAAAGAAGAATTTGCATGGAACTACTTTGATATGAAAGGAATTGACCCCCAGTTATGTACACACCACATTTACATAGAAAAAGATGCAAGACTTGTTAGACAGTCTCAGAGAAGACTAAATCCTCATCTAAAAGATGTGGTAAAAGTTGAACTTCAAAAACTTTTAGATGTTAATTTTATCTACCCTATCTCTGATAGTAAATGGGTCTCCCCGCTTGTGGTGGTACCAAAAAGGAATGGGAAATGGAGAATCTGTGTGGACTACAGGGAGCTAAATAAAGCAACACAAAAAGACCACTTCCCTCTCCCATTCATCGACCAAGTATTAGACACTTTGGGAGGAAAGAAATTCTTTTCTTTCCTCGATGGCTTCAATGGGTACAATCAAATACAGATTGCCCCTGAAGACCAAGACAAAACTACTTTTACTTATCCTTGGGGAACATTTGCCTACCGAGTTTTACCTTTTGGCTTATGTAATGCTCCTGCCACATTCCAAAGGGCTATCCTTAGCATTTTTGCAGACTTAATAAACGAAGGACTTGAAGTATATATGGATGACTTTACACCATACAGAGATGATTTCGATCCAGCACTGGATACACTAGAAAAAGTCCTACAACACTGCATTGCTACCAGACTTTGTTTAAGCCATGAAAAATGTTATATGATGATGACGGAAGGACTTATCCTAGGACACTATATTTCAGCAGCTGGCATTCAGGTAGACCCAGCCAAAATCAAAATACTTTTGCTTATTCCTACTCCCACCACTCAAACAGAGGTACAAAGTTTTCTTGGATTTTCTGGTTATTACAAGAGGTTTATAGAACATTATTCACGTATTGCTGCACCTTTGTATGCACTAACTGGTATTGTTAATTTTCTTTGGACAGAAAAATGTGAACATGCTTTCAAGGATCTGAAGAAGCTCGTATCCACATCCCCAGTCCTTCGAGGACCAAATTGGGATTTTCCATTCCAGATATCATCTGATGCCTCAGATAGAGCCATTGGAGCGGTCCTTGGGTAGGAAGAGGTTAGAAAACCATATGCAATTTATTACATTAGCAAAAATTTATCCCCTGTTGAATTAAACTACATTGTTACTGAAAAAGAATTTCTAGCTGTAATACATGCTGTCAATAAGTTCACACATTACATTATTGGATACCCTGTTATCTTGTACACAGATCATTGTGCCATAAAATATTTAGCAAACAAGCCTATCGCAAATGGCAGAATAACTAGATGGCTGATTTTATTGCAGGAATTTGATATTACTATTAAGGATCGACCTGGAAAAGAAAATCTTGTAGCTGATTTTCTCTCAAGAATGCCAAAGCCAATTGATGCAGCAGCAGTTGAAGATCAATTTCTGGACGAACATCTGTTTGCTATGGCTGTTCAAACACCCTGGTATGCTGATGTTGCCAATTACTTAGTAGTAGGTAAGCTACCAAAGCATCTAACCCCTAATGAGCGAAAACAAATTGTTCAGCGAAGTACTAGCTTTTCTTGGATTGGGGGTTATTTGTTTCACACTGGGGCAGACATGCATATCAGGAGATGTGTTCGAGAGGATGAAATCTTTGACATTTTGAAAGCATGCCATGACGGACCATGTGGTGGACATTTCGCCGATCACAGAACTGGACATAAAGTGCTACAAACAGGGTATTATTGGCCCACGATTTTTAAAGATGCAAAGAAATTTGTCCAAGCCTGTGACAGTTGCTAGAGAGCAGGACGCCCTAGTCAGTCTGATGAGATGCCTCTGAAACCACAGCTAGTCATTGAACCATTCGAGCGATGGGCTCTTTATTTCGTTGGACCAATCAACCCATCATCAAACCAGAAAACATATATTTTGGTGGCCAAGTGGGTTGAAGCAGAGGCATTGCCAAGAGCTACAGAGGACTCTGTCATACAGTTCTTGTTCCATCTATTTGTACGTTATGGCCTTCCAAGAGAGATAATTACAGATGGTGGACCACAGTTTGCTGGAAACAGAATAGCTGCAACACTCAACAACTATCATGTCCAGCATAAAATCACTACTCCATACCACCCACAGGTAAATGGGCAGGTAGAGAGCAGCAATAAAATAATAGAAACAATCCTAATGAAAACTGTTGCATCACATAGACGTGATTGGGCTGCCAGACTACCTGAAGCACTATGGGCTTATAGAACAACATGGAGGAGTACCACTGGTTACTCACCTTATCAACTAGTGTTTGGAAAACAACCCATTTTCCCCATAGAATTTGAAATCCAAACATTATGAACAGCACAGGAAGTTGGCTTAGACCTAACTGAAGCACAGTTTAATCAACTACAACAGATCAATGAGTTGGACGAAATTAGGCTCTCTGCACTTCAAAACACTACTCTAATCCAACAACAGAGAGCTAAATAGCATGATGCTCTCATTAAAAATAAAGTCTTCCACAAAGGAGACTGGGCTCTTTTGTACGACTCCAGGTTTCAGGACTTCCCCAGGAAACTCCAGACTCGTTGGTTGGGACCATATGAAATCTAGAAGGTACATGACAATGGTACCCTTACTCTAATCACTATTGATGGTTCTGGATATGCCTTCAAGGCAAATGGCCAC
>APFE030858250.1:0-23949 GCA_000404065.3 Pinus taeda
AAGTGACCCCGACTCTATGATTCATATTTATTGCAGATTAGTGAATTGGTCATATTTTTTACAAATTGTTTTATTATACAAAGGAGGGTGGAAGAAATCTTGATAGGTTGTCTTCATATTGGTGAGCTCAGTGTAATTCATCCTGTGAACAAACAAAGTCACTACCAGCTAGACTAATTGGGAATTTCTCTGCAAATATTTGACTATGGTCCTTCCTTTGACGGTGGAGGTATTTTCAAGATAAAAATCCAACTTAATCTTAGATTCTACTAGAAATTGTTGATATTGTTCCCATCGAAGCAAATTCCTTTCAAAATCCTAGCATCTAGAGAACCCTTCTCTAATCCTCTAATCAAAATTTGACTTAAATGAAACTATATATTTCAATAAATCACCTAAATACTCCTATTTTTTTTCCTAATTGTTTCTCTCTAAATCATCTTAGAGAATTTAATAATTTTTCTTCTCCTCTTGATCATATCCATTGCACTCAACTCATTGAATGGTTTCTTGTTTAGGTACCTGACCAATTTCTCTGTTGTCTTGTAGCTTTTACCATCTTCTTCTTGTGGTGACAGGATAAAGAACTCAGTCTCCTTGACTGCAATTCTTTGCTCTACAAACAGGGTCATATTCTCCTAGATGTTCATTACTTTAGAAATAATTTCATCCCATATTACATGTATGGCATGTATAAGAGCCATATTATCTTTTAGCTTATTTTCTAGTTCTTGGATCTCCCCATTTTCAATCTCCAAGATTTTGTTGGCTTGCTCCACATTCCCCCTAGTTTTCTCAAGTTTCTTCTCCTTATGTGTCAGCACATGCTTGTTGTTCTGCAAATCAATTTTCACCCTTTTTAGCTCACTATATGACAATTGAAATTCGATGAGGTCCTTGTTAGTTGTTAAATGGGACTCTGTGGGTTTTCTAGCACGATCACTACACTAATGGGAGAATCAATTTTCTTTTGTAGTTTTTCCACCTATTGTTTGAGGAACACCAACTCACTATTTTTGTCTATCAGTTCCTTTGTAGGTTTTAACCCCATACTGAAATTACCTACATACAAATTATAAAACACATAAAATAAACAATGCGAGAGCATAACAGATAAAACACAGATACACAAAGATTTTCCCCTGGATCCCAAAACCGGGACTACCAGCTTGATTTTTTATCATGTTCCTTTGAATGTTACAATACATATATTTACATGTCGAAGAATCTAATACCATGGCCCAAAAATCATCGCACCCAAAACCATGTGTGAAAACCATGCCCAAAACCATAGGTAGGTCTGCCACCTAATATAGGGTCCGAAAAAATTTCCTCGAGGCGTTGTCCCAGACCCCATGAAGGGGCCTAACCCCCCTCCTCAAACCCCCCATATAAGGGGGCTCCCACCCCCCTGTGACCCCCTACTGCACAATCAGCGCAATGAAGGGGGGTCTCCACCCCCCGATTAAATAGGGGAGCTAGTCGTGGAAAGAATATAACACAACCCAAGATTATCCCACTTGTTGTTTTCTTTCCACAATGGGACATAGGAGAGCTTAGTCATTTATCCAACCCTGCAATGCCCATTGTTTCTGTACACCATGAGAAATTCTTAGAGCTCATAGATTTTAACAATGCATCTCTAGTATTCTTCAATGTGTCCACCTTTACCAACAACACCTTTTTATCTTCTATCATATCCCTCACAAAGTGATACTAAACATCATTGTGCTTTGTCTTTAAATGATAAGAAGGATTGTTTGCCAAGAAAATAGCACTTTTGTTGTCACAGTCTATCATTATATCTCCTTGTACTAACCCCATACTTGAACACAATCTCTACAACCAAACTGATTCCTTTCCTACATGAGTGGCTGTCATGTATTCTACCTCTGTAGTTGATAGTGCAACTATAGATTGTTTCTTACTCATCTAATTGACTCCATCGCCAAATAGGTTAAACACATATGCATTTGTAGATCTTCTCTGATATAGATTTCCAACGCAGCCTATGTCAACAAAGTCATGAATATCCAACACTCTCTCCAATCCTAGTCTTCCTTGGTAGCACAATCTGTAATCACTAGTGCCACGCAAAACCCTCAAAACCCACTTCATTGTTGTCTAGCTCTTCTTCCTTGGTTTTGACATAAACCTATTCAATACTCCCACTGCATGTGTAATGTCTAGTATAATACAGACCATCACATACATCAGGCTACCAATTGCACTTGCATATGGAATGTGGGACACGTCCTCTTCCTCTTCTTGTGTCTTGGGACATTGTTCAACAGATAACTTCACACCTACAGGAATAGGAACCTTCACCAGTTTACTATCATGCATATTAAACATCTACAGTATTGTCTCGACATACTTCCTCTGGTTTAATCAAAGCTTCCTCTTTGCCCGATCTCTTTTAATTTCCATGCCCAAAATATAGTTTGTAGCACCAATATCTTTCATGTCTAATTTGGAGGAAAATTAGGTCTTCAAATTCTCGATAATTTCTTTGTCATTTCCAACCAGCAACATATCATCCACATATTATACTAGATAAATAACACAGTCACCAATTAATTTAAAGTACACATGGTGATATGATTTTCTTCTGGTGAATCCAAGTCCCCGTATAAATGTATAAAAATTTTGATACCACATGCTTGGTGACTATTTTAACCCATACAGAGACTTTTCTAACTTGCATACCAGTTCTTTATTACCATTCACTACAGAGGATTTAGGTTTCTTCATGTAAATCTCTTCTTACAGATCCCCACGAAGAAATGTTGTATTCACATCCATCTGTTATACCTCTAAATAAAAGGCAACAACAACAGATAAAAGTAATATAATAAAATTTATATTGGCAATAAGAGAAAAAATATCACCAAAATCAATTCCCAACACCTGGGAATAACCTTTTTCTATCAACCAAGCTTTGTATTTCTCCACCTTTTCTTCTACGTTTTTCTTCTTCTTGAACACCCATTTTCTACCAATGGGTTTCCTTCTAGCAAGCAACTCCACTAGATCCCAAGCCTCATTTTTATGCAAAGATACCATTTCATCAACGATGGCCTCTTTCTAGAGTTTTCCATCCTCTAAATCTACTACTTCCTTCACATTTATCGGATCATCATCAGTAATAGATAAAGAAAAAATTAAACAGAAATTGGATGGACTATACCTTTCTAGATGCCTTTTTTCTCGAATTGATCTTCCCACAACCAAAGTTTGTGGCTCTTCGTCTTCTGATTCCTCTTCTGCTATAGAGTCTGATTCTTCCTCCTTAAGCTCAAACTCTATCTTCTCAGGTTCCTTTGGTTGGAATTCATGTTTAATAACATCTTTCACCTCTTTGAACACCACATCTCAGTTTTACACAACCTTTCTTGTTACTGGGTTCTAGAGCTTATAACTCTTTAAACCATCCTTATACCCAATATAGATGCACTTTTTAGATTTACTATCCAACTTTGTTTTTTTCTCCCTTGGAACATGTACATATGCACCGCATCCAAATACCCTTATATGTGAAAGAGAGGGCTCCTTACCAGTCCATACCTCTTGTGGAGTCTTTCATCCAACGCTGATGATTGTGATATGTTGACTAGGTAACATGATGTCTCCACCGCCTCTACCCATAATTCCTGTCCTAACCCAACACCATTGAGCATGCTTCTTGCCCTTTCCATCAACGTCTTGTTCATTCTTTATGAAAATACATTTTTCTCAAGTGTGTATGGAGTAGTCTTCTACCGTGCTATACCACACTTCTTACAAAATTCTTCAAATTCCTTTTTGCAAAACTCTCCACCACTATTTGTCCTCAACGCCTTTATCTTCTTCTTTGTCTAGTTTTCCACCAGAGCCTTAAATTCTTGAAACCTATCAAAGACTCATATTCCTTATTACGGAAATATATCCGTGTATTCCTTGAGAAGTCATCTATAAATGATACATAATACACAGACTTACCTAATGATAGAACCTTCACAGGTCCAAACACATCACTATGCACAAGCTCTAATATATGTTTCACCCTCTTACCACCAGAGGGGAAGCTCACCTGATTCTTCTTCCCACATACACAATTTTCATAGAAACCAAAATCCAGCGATCTATTAGTCATACCTTCTACCATACCTTTACCATGAAGTTTTTGAAGGCCCTTCTGTCCAATATGTCCAAGCCTTTAACGCCATAGCATTGTGTTTTCCCCTGAGACCACTAGATTTTTTGCTCAACTTTCAGGAACTACAAAATTGTTGCACCCATCAATAATAGTGCTACCATGCAGCCTGTACAGAGTTCCAATCTGAACTCTCCACATCAATACCAGTACTCCTTGAACTGTCTTGCATGTATCTTTCTCGAACACTATTTTTACATCCACATCATCCAAATTTCTTACATAAATCATATTTCTTGCTAATGCGGGAATATTCAGATTACCTGGAAGTGTTCAAATCCTTCCACCTTGAAACTTCAACTTGAATTTTCCATGAACAATTATTCTAGCCTTCCTATCATCCCTTAGGAAGACATCACCACCATCATATTTCTCATACTCGCAGAACCACTATCTATGCGGAATGGAGTGAAAGGATGCACCTGAGTCAACCAACCATGCTTCATGATCTACATGTGTACTTGAGGAAGCCAACTATACATCCCCACCTTCATTTGAGGTGGTTTTTGCCTCTACAGAAGGAGCATCATTAGATCCCTTTCCTTTTTCAAGAGCTTTAAATTTACAGTTCCTTTTGTAGTGTCATTCCTTTCCTTATTTCCAACACACTTTTATAGGCTTTCCTGGAGATTTAGATCTCCCTCAAGATTTAGATCTCCCACTCGACGACTTATTCTTGTTTATGTTTCGAGACCATCCCCATACTGAGAAGGAATCACCATTCTAGATCTCCATATATTTTCATCTCATCTCCTCTGTCAGCGAGGATGAGACTATTTCATCAAACTGCAAGGTAGTTGCATTGCCCCCTATTGCAATAACCAAACTATCCCATGAATATGGTACAGAATGCTACAAACTAATGCACTTATCTTCATATAAAATTTTAATATTAATAGATAATAACTTAGTTACCATAGTATTAAATGCGTTTAGATGCTCTATCACCCAATCTCCATCTTTCATTGTCACGTTCTACAACATTTTCTATAGGAACAATTTATTCACCAGAGACTTAGATTGGTACAAATTCTCTAACTTGTCTCACAAAGCCTTAGTCGTAGCTTCCCATGATGCATCAACAATACTGAATCAGATACACATAATCATGTTCTACACTTTGCCTTCCAATCCAACTTCTTCCATTCTTCATCAGGCACTACCGTTGGTTTAGTACATAGATCTACTACGATTCACTGATCTTTATCCACCAACAAATCTCCCATATTTAGTTTCCACAACTCAAAACTCTAACCATTAAATTTCTCGATCTCTATCTTTCCACTGCTCTCTATCTTCTTTCACCATTAGAATGGATCCCACAGATCTCCCACTGAACAAGGTCTACCACAGGCCCAAGTGAAACCCCTCAGCAAGAAAGGCATACCCTTGAAGCTAAAACAAATCTAATACCAAATGTAGGTTTTAATCTCGTACATAAATTACCTGCATACGAATTCTAAAGCACAAAAAATAAACAATGTGAGAGCATAACATGTAAAACACATATACACAAATATATTCCCCTGGATCCCAAAACCGAGACTACCAGCTTGATTTTTCATTACTTTCCTTTCAATGTTACAATACATATATATACATGTTGAAGCATCCAATACCATGGATCGAAAACCATCCGACCAAAACCATATGCAAAAACCATGCACATAACCATAGGTAGGTCCACCCACCTAATATAGGGTCCAAAATTCTTTTCCCCGGGGTGCTAACCAACCTCCTCAACCCCACCATATAGGGGTGTTGTCGCCTCACCTATGACCCCCCATTGTGCAATCAACACAACGAAGGAGGGGCTCTTCCCCCCTCAAGCCCCTCTAATTAACTAAGGGAGCTAGTAGTGGAAAGAATCTAGCAACCCAACATCCTTTCCCATTATTTCATTTTCATTCTCTACTTGGGCCAACTCTTTGGACTGCACATACTTAGATGTAGGCATTTTCATTTTTTTCCCCAACTCCTAAAATTTGGATTGTGAGATTTGAATGATGGCTTCCACATGAGCTTTATCATTTGGGTTTACCCCCGATTTGATATATAGTTCTTTGAAGCTTTCATTTAATAAGTGAATTGCTCTACGGTTTCCATTTTCTTTCTTTACCCTTTTGGAAACATTATCTAATAATTTCTCAGCCTACTGATAATGAAATCACCTTCACTCATCTCACTATAGAGCATTTATCCATCTTGGCTATGCCAGTTGATTTTATCCTGCAAGGGGATATTGGCCATATCTAGTGACATATATATAGTCCTGAATTAAAATGATGATGGGAGGGATTGTGCTGAAGGATGATATAGGGAGAATTTCATCTTATTTATTTCTAGGTCCATGGAGGTTAGGAGCTTGGTATGAAAAGGAACCAAATGTGATTTCAGCTACTACATAGTTTCATAATTGGCCCTCTTGATTTTCTCCTCTTTCACTTGACCTTATTCCCATTTTGGGTCTGTTGTTGATGGACTTACCAAAGAGCCGAAAATTTCTACCTCTGTAGAAGTAGATGTGGCATATTCCTAAGAGTATTTTAGGAGTACCTGGAAGTCTAGATGGTCTAAGTTCCTCTCATTCAATCTAGTCTCAATCTATTTCTTATTCTTATCCTGGAACTTAGCATTCTTGTTGGATGATGTCTCCTCCATTTCTCTGTCTCTAGCCTCATCTACGCTTCTCTTTTGAGTCTTTTCCTTTGAAGATGGTGTATCAATTTCCATCTCTATATTAATTGGCTAGGAATCCAAATTAGCCTTCCATTCAAGTTCAGGTTTACACTCATTCTCATAAGTAGAAGCAATAATATCCCTTCTTCTCTTTGATATGACACTATGGTGTTCATAGCTATACACCTCTCCTATTTCAGAATTAATCTCTTTCAACATGTATTCTACTTGTTGAAAGGCTTGTCTAGTGTTAATAATGAATAGGCCCACCACCCTACCTAGCTTAAATGTGGCTTAATCATGTACGCCTTCTTGGCAGGAACAAAATGGATTTGATCAATACTTATGCTTTGTGTGATAATCTCTAGAGCAATGATTCTCATGGGCATAAAACAAGAAAGCGGTATGGGGCAAACTTTGACCCATAGACTTTGATTTCGGTATAGCATTCAAACAAGAATCAATCACTGATCATGGTATCCTCACTGAGGTGAAGGATTTCTTTTTGATGGGGCAAGATTATAGGAGGGGAAATGTTATTTATAATTTTGTAGGAAATGGACATATAAGTGGAAATAAACTGGCAAAAATACACATTGTCAGGATTTTTCTTTAGGGCACTGTCGCAATCAAACATAAACTTTCTTTGTTTGTAAAAATGTATATTGTTAAGGCCCAAGTACTCAAATTATTATATGTGAGCATACACAAAAATATAGAGAAATATATAATAGTATCTAAAATAAGAAGTAACATGAAAATGGTGAAGCTAGAATTTTATGGATTCATCAAGGAACCATGTTATGTCAAAGATTATTTCAGATTGAATCATTGTATGAAAGAATCCTATGGTGGATTTAGTAATTTTGGCAATTTCATATTCCCTAAAGAGAAAGATAATAACTTTTAGAATGTGTTGTAGAGTTTCAAAAAACATGGAAATGGGGAATTTGTCTATGATGGGGAGGATTCGATTACCGGGTGTTAAAATCAACAAGAGGAAAGTTTGTTATTCTCTTGATATGAGCCCATTATAGGTGTAAAAATGGGTAGCTTCTGTGAACCTTTCAAGATTAGGAGATTTTTAGTAGCTGAAAGCATTCTAGGGTCTCTCACAGAATTTTCTCCTGAGCAGAGGATATGAGACAATTCCTTCCTTTAACATATGATGTTGTGATCCAGGAAAAAAAATCTATAAAAGGGTAGGATGTGGGGGGAATTAGGAGGTACAAACTTGACACTACGACTCGAAATGGGTCTTTTAGTTTTAGGTGACGATAATACAACACGAAATGAAGATATGACATATGGTGGGAGCATAATGGATCATCGATTTCAACTTTTGTTTCCATCAGAGGCTCGATATGGTCAGAGGGTATTACCTCCTAAGATTTTGGGGTTTTAAGCATAATTTTTTCATTTTAAGCATAAAGGAGAACGGTTTAATGGTGGAGGACTCTCGGTTACCTCATGACTAGGATTAATTAGATATAATAATGCTCAAATGGATATGTGTTGATTGTTAGTTGGAGGATGTTGGGAATAGGTAAAGTGACAAGAAAACCTAGTTTGAATTAAAAAAAATGAATTCCATTGGCTAAATTGTCATGGTTTTATAGGCGAGAAACACGGTGAATTGACGGGTGGGGAAGAGATGAGGATACAAGTGAGAAGGGGACACGTGGTACTACAGGGTTAGACAAGAAGTGAGAGGGAGAGGAAATTGACTCTGTGAATATCACACTCACTCACATAGATGATGTGTTTGTGTGCTTGGTGAGATGCATGGTCCCCACTCTTTGGGCGGGTGATTGAAGGGGGTCAGGAGTGGAGTTCAACACCCTGAGTTCATCTTGGTCGCTGATCAACCACATCTAGCTGGTTGAATTTGGCCTTCCAAGGGCTAGCATCTACTTATCTTATGTGCTAGTTACCTCACCAAAATACTTTCGAGATCAGGTGGCTTTGGGATATATGATGGTTCACCTAATGATTACTCTGAGATTAAACTGCCACATGCAAAATGCACAGGTAGAGCAAATTACATTTTTCATTTACCTTATTTTTCTCTTTTCCTTTCTTTTCTACATCTTCTCGTACCCCCACTTTAAAAATGTTTATTTTCTTTGGGCTCTGTTCGGTTATTCAACAACCCCCTCATTTCTTAAAATATAGTAGTTAATGTTGCATTAAGGAATGGGGACCCTTTAAAAAAAATATCATCCAAAAAACAAAACATAGCAGTTAAGAATTTCTTTTAGTTTTTGGAATAAAGAAAAGATAATAATCAAACCTTTTGGGAACTACTAAAGACATACCTTTTCATAAATAGCATGTCTAAAACCCACCAAAGCACCTTTCTTAAAAAACCTCCAAAATCAACCAAAAGGATTAACTAAGGGCTCCATGGTCTAAATTATCATAAAATCTGATGAAAGAAGAAGTCCTTCAGCTTCTTTATGCTTAAATCTCACATCGCATATCTCAACTTATCAAGAACTTTCTCTTAAAAATGATAAAAAAAAATTGCGACATGTCAAACTACGATGACGGTTTGACCTTTATCGCATCACATTTTTGGCATTTAAGCAAGCTCTTTACTCTTACCACCAGCCAATATTATGAAATGTGAATGGTGCCTAGGCTGACAATTTAGAATATTAAAAGTAAATGATTCAAGTCCATCAAGTCTATTGCATAGCATAAACCTAGCAATTAGCTATATATTCAAACAGTTAATGGGTGGCTTAAATCTTGCATCTTGCAGAAACACAGTAGGAGGTAAGGAAGGTAAAAGGGATATGTTGCGATATTGTGATCTATGATATTTCTCCGTAGATCACATAATCGCTATCATCATAGTATAATGGCTCACCACCCTAGAGGCTTTCATCACATTTTACGACGCAAAACATTTATGAGAACTAAAGCTAAGGGATAATGAATCATTAGTGGGCATTAATGGGAAATAATTGTATTTATGTGTGAAAAGCCATTTAGCTTGGTATGATATCTTGTTATGTGTGTTCAAATAATGCTTCTTTTACCACCTTTACAAGCTATCTACATTATTTCATTTTTACGTTCATCTTTGTGTGGTCGATAGCTATTTGTCTTCATTTTAGGAAAAGCCCACAGAGTAGAGTATTGAGAAGAATGGGGAGGAAAGACAAGGTCGTAGTATCTGAGAAGATAGAGATGACTCCCTTGTTCACAGATACCACATGAAACAAAGCAGGAGGAACCTCTACATGGGAAGCCATGTACAACATATCGGAGGAGGAACATCCAAGGATTATGGAAACAAACGTTACAGTTGACGGATGAGATTCCTCAGACGCTTCCATGCTAGAGATGGCTTGTCCATTTTTGCACCGCATAGTCGCATGGTGAAATATAATCCCTTATATCGACATGGTAAAATGGGTTATCAATGAAGCTGATATCTAAGACAGAGAATTCAAAACGAGAAGCCAAGAGGTCATTATATCTTTTACCCAGACAACCTACGACTTATGTACCACCTACCAGAGCCACAGGTCATTTACAATAGGAAATTTGTACAGAATCTTGCTAAAAATAACAGTGACCCAACGGATTGCACCCATGCTTGGTTGAATAATGAAGAGAGAATAAAGAAAGACAAAAATGGTATGTACACTACTATGTCTATTTGCCTCCCTTTTAGTTTTGCAGCAACTATGTTATGTAGACTATTTGGCAGACCAGATAGTACTAAATCTTCTCTAGAATGGTTGTCATTAATAGACGCAGCCATTAACACAACTGCAATGAATTGGTCCCAAATCTTGTCACATAATTTAGAAAAAATAATTATCGAGTATAGAAGGTGAAGAAGTATTGCTTCATGGGTTTACCCTCCATTTTTCATGAGTTCTTATGTTATGGGTGTCATCTGTTTTAGTTCAAAGTTCCCCATCGTGGAATGGAAGTGGACTACCCAAAGCCCATTTCCCATCCACATATACCACAATGTCATGTGGGAATCCTATTTTCAAACACATTTTTTCAAGATTTTCCATGGAGATATGCTCCCTATTTACAAGCAGCTTTACAATTGAGATCCCCCCAGGTTTTCACAACAAGTTGAAGTTGACATCATCTTGGTGGCTAGATGGTTTGGGGAGGAGACATTTACATATATCAGAGTTTTTGGTAGCATCACCTCACCCCATATCCTCCCATACTATGTTCCAGATAAATTGATGGCTAGAGAGATAGCTTATGAGATAGCTAGTGAAGGAGGAATGAGCCATACACTGAAAGAATAAAAAAAGGCCATTCGGCCTACATTCCCTGTACAGTGCAGATCATTTGCACTAAACAACCTAGGGCATGAATTCAAATAAGAAGAGAATATGTTATCTCTGTAATTACCCAAATTCCCTGGGCGACAGTATGACCCGTTTGGCACTGCCAAAAATTTCACCACTTTAGTGAAAATAAAAGTATTCACTAATGAGGAGGATGTTTTTCATGATATATTTTTGTTGAAAAATATTGTTGCAGAATTAAAGCATATGGCACAACTACTTTTTGACCATGAAGATCTAGACAAGTTTTATAGTTATAGAGAAAGAAGGATGACAACGGTCCCATTGGACCAGTTATTGATTGAACCAATAAGGGAGCCTACTCCCAGTGTGACTATAAAAGGTAACTCCAAAGAAAATTCCAAATCCAATACTTGAGCTAAGTCTCAAGGAAACTCTAGTGGGGAATTATGACAGTCATCACAAAATCGCAAAAGGCGAAGCATATAGTCAATAAAGGATACAGGCTAGTCTACTCAAAATATAGCTGAAGAAACTTCAGCTAGTAAGCAGGTTGAAATCCCTACTACCTCTACACAACCAATAAAAACCATGGTAATTTGTTTAGAGGAAGAGTGGGATAATTTTAATAAAAGTCTCAATATAGAGGAACAGGTGCCAGAGTTGCAAACTCCATAAGAGAAAATAGCTTTGGAAATTACAGTGGAAGAAACTGCAAATGAACAACAGGTAGAGCATATCCCTGTTACCCCCACCTCCAAAATAATTTTTAGAATCAAATAAATATCTCTAATAGATGTTTTCTATAGTCCACAACATAAAGTTGTGGTGAAAAGACAAAGAAAGAAAAGAAAATTGGACTCTATAGCTGCCACTACCCTGGAAAACTAAAGTAATGGATGTTCTATGGAAGGACTCACCTGTTGATCCATTTGCGAACCTAACTAGACTCTCATAGTTTGTAGGTGCTTATGCCACAGTGGCCATATACAAAAAAACAAAAGTCCAAATTTTGCTAAGAGAAAAACAAAATAATATAACGTCGATTGAGCAACAATTACAACAAGTCAAATCTGACTAGCAGGCAGAGATACAATAGGCCAGGATTCAACATGTATTTGAACAAATGCAAGTAGATCATCGAAACAGCTTAGCAGAGAAGGAACCATAGGTGCAAGAAATAACTGATCTACATAAAAATGATCCAAAAATTCATCAATTTATTATCGAAGCAGTTGGACTTAACTCCCAGTTGACACATCAAAAAGAATTATTGTGCCAGAAGATTTCACACTGGAAATATTAATGTGAAACAAGTGATAAACTGACAAGCCAAGTCATAGAAATGCGACTTGAATATAATGAGATATTTAAAAATTTCTTTGATTTCATTGCTTGGGAAAATACAGAAGAAGGGAAAAAGCCCAACTTGCCCAAACTAGAAGAATCACATAAGAAAATTATGTTTGCAAACTAGGATTCTCGACTTAAAGAAGCAGAGAAGGCAACTGCAAACACAATGATAGAAGAAAATGTTATCATAGAAAATATCAATGAGAATTTTCATGGTGCTAATCTAGTGGTAGAATCCATTCCACGGTTCCTTCAAGGCAAAACAACTCAAACACCAATAGAAACAGGTAGCAGAAGAAAAAGCACAAGTGATAAGGTAGATGACCAGGCTAGACCTTTGAGGCGCATTAGCAACATTTGGTCAAGCCTCACAGCCAAAGGATGACACTGAGATGCCTAACCACTTCTGCCGATAAAATGGTGCCAGCACTGACTGAGGCCATATTCAATGGATAGTTGAAAGTTGAAGTTAGCCAGCCAGCACAGTTGAAGCCTATGGTGGATATTTGCAATCTGAGCGATCAAATGCAACATAGTTAGTCACCTTATTTACTTTCATTTTGATTTTATTTTTTTACAAATTTAGGCAGGTCATTTAAACCTCCTCAACTAATTTTGTAATAATCTATTTTTAGTTTTAGAGTTTTAGTATTTAAAATTTTATCAGAAACTCTATTCAAAACATGCACTTTTGTCCCTTTGAGGAAGTTCTGGTAAAATATATGGAACAAGATTTATTTTTTTTATCTTATTTAGCATCTTCTACTGAAATTACACTTTTTTACTCTTAGATGATGTTGAATGGAATGAAGATAGATTAATATTGTTGAAACACGTGAGTAGGACATATTATAAATGGTACTTTTATCTCGTAATCTTGTAATCATTTTTACTTATGTACTAAGCAATAATTTCATTCTGAATTATTTATTTATCCAAGTCTGAATTTCGATTACCATTATTGCACTTATGTATGATGAGGATCTTCATTTTATGTTGAATATATGAATAATTCTTTATGCGATATATTTCTAATAATCGTTTCAGCTAAATTTTTATACGAAAGTACTATTGCTAAAATGGATTTACTTCTAATCATATTTGAATGATCTTTATTGCCAATTGATTTTAGAAATTATTGTAGATCACATATATCAAATTTTATCCTAGGTATATTATGATTAGATAATTCTTAAATTAGGAGCTAAATGTGTTTTTGATTGATTAGTTTAGAATATATTATTTTTAGCTTAACCGTTACCCTAAAAATCATCACACATCACCTGATTTAGCACAAACAATAAATAGATTGGGAAACTAGTCCCATTATCCCTAGTGAGATCCATTACTCCAACCGAAAAAGGAGTTGCCAACCAAGGTCCGAACCAGGTGGTTTTCCCCCATGTTGAGGCAATTGTTTTCGAGGCTTCAACATTTTGGTGGTAGAAGGAGGGCTTGAACTATGAATGGCAAGTAGATCCAAATTAACAGGTCATTCTAAAAGTAAAAATCCCTCACCCTCACCTACATCTTCTCGAAAATCTTCTAAATCCACTGATCTTAAGTGAGAAGTTGCACAAGATATTATACAACCCGTTGTTCAAAACCCAATTGATCTAGATCATTCTTCCCTTACCAAAGCCCCTAAAGTTCAATATTTAATTTAAAAATTACAGGGGATTTCGATATCTCAAGAAGAATATGGCATATCTCAGGATAGTGTTACTTCTTAGTTCACTGCATCTCGGCCATTAACAAGAGCACATAATGAAAAGTTCAGAATTCCTTTATTTGAATTTCCTCTGCCAAGTCAAAACAAAGATAAAAGGACACCATCTGAATCTCACAGCGAGGTTCTATAATTATCTACATCCATTCCATCTACACCCTCACAAGACCAATCATCTGCCTCACCACTCCAAATCATGATTCACACAGGTATAGGAGCTATATCTTCCTCTACCCAATCATCTTCCAAACCTACTGTGTCACCTTCCCCTACCCACATAATAGCAATGGCACATATTCCTCCACAAAATCCTCCAAGGCCATGGACAAGCCGAAGGGCTATTAGGATGGATGGTCCTTTACATCAGTTACTAACACATCTAAAAAAATGGCTGCCCAAATTCAATCCTAATAATGGCCTAATAGTTGAGGAACATATAGATAATTTTATGTTGTCCATTAACTTGAATCAAGTAGAAGAGGAAGATGCAGTTGTAAGACTATTCCCATATACTTTGCAAGGAGCACCAAGATCATGGTACTTTTCGTTACCATTGGCTTCTATTAACAGTTGGGATGCTTTTCAAGAGCAATTTTTAACAAATTTTGGAGATGATAGATCTATAGCTACTTTAATTAATGATCTCTCCAATTTGAAAGTTGAGCCAAGAGAACCCATTAAGGACTTCAACTCTCACTTCAATAAACTATTGAATAAAATACCAGTGTCTTCTAAGCCTAGAAATGAGGTCCAAAATGAGTGGTACATCTCTGCTCTGCCCTCAAATACAACTATCTTCGTGGATAGATCTTCCAAACCAAGTTTGGCAGAAAATATGAAAGAAGCAATAGTTGTAGAAAAATGCATCCTAGCTATCGAAAAGAGAAACACATTAGAAGAATAGAAATCTAAAAAAGTAACCTTCAGAGATGACTCTAAAAAGAAATCACCAAAATATCCTTTTGATTTAGAAGGGTTATAGAAATTCTTCAATACCATGTCTAATGAAATGGTTGATATTAAGAAACAGGTATTAGATGCTTCCTGTAAAAAATATTTTAGACCATTCAAAAGGAATTCTGCTACTGATCCTAAACCCCCAAATACCATATCAAATGCTGAATTAGATGGAGATGAGGATGAACCTTCACCTAAAAAATAACAAACATACGATGAGGAAGTAGCAGAGTTACAAGGGATGTGGGATTTTATACTTCCCAATGAAGAAACTCAAGAAGCCTTACCTGTCACTACCCAAAGTAAAAATCTTGTCGAATTGTCACAAACAAATCCGAAACAGAAATCTTCAATGCCACCCCATAGGGATAAGGAAATAATTAAGAAAACGGTACGAAAATCCACTCAGACTACACCTACTCAATCGGATCCTTCTCCTTCATCTAAAACTTTCATAGTTTCTGATGAAATGGAATATAATATTATTGATGATATCAAGAAAACTAGGGAAAACATTACATTTCATGATCTTAGCAAATTGAAACATCAGCAGAAGTTACTTTTGAAAGAACTTAAAGTAGTACCTACTACACCACTTCCTGTTGTCGTAATCTCACAAGCTTCCCAGGAAATGGGAAGAGCCCCTAGAACTTCTTTGAATAAGATAGATCCAACCGATATAGATTTAATTGGAGGAAGATCAAAATCTGACACTCCACCATTTCTTCTCACCTTTGAAGTCTTTAACAGAAACATACACAACTTTTTGGTTGATTTTGGAGATTCATGTAACATCTTTCCCAGAACATTTTGTGAGAAGTTGATTGTTCAACCTCAAAGTAACCATAATCAAGTAACCATCAAAATTTCATCAAAACCCAAAGTTTTCCAAGTCATCAACAAACTTGTAGCTGACATTCCTAAATTCTATGGTCTAATCCTTAGTAGATACTCACTAGAGAAACGTCATGGTTATTTTGCAATTGATTGGTCTCACTCGTGGCTTCCCTATAATGGTAAACCAAATCAAATAAGGGTTGATCGTGAGAAACATCAGAAGTTCATAGTGACAAAATTATAAGGAGAAAATGAACCAATCACATATAGCAACAATATGATCGAAAATTATTTTATTGAATCATTTCTTGGAAATTTCAATGCTCATACTTCACCTTTCTTAGAAAATTATGTTGCCTCTCAAATTGAATATTTTTCCCAAACAGAGACTTCTAAATGTGTAAATTTTGTAGATAAACCTGTAGTTAAAACTTTATTTTGGAAAATATTTTTTGATGGATCTAAATCCAATGATGGAGCAGGAGTAGGTTGCATCTTAGTTAGCCCAAAGGGGGAGAAAAGTATGCTAGCATGCAGACTTGAATTTAATTGCACCAACAACACTGATAAATATGAGGGACTACTTCAAGGTCTATATAAGGCAATTGGCCTTAACATAAAATTCCTCCAAGTGATTGGGGATTCAAAAATTGTAATTAAACAGGTAAGAAACACTACACATTGTTTGTTAGGACACTAAAAACATTACCAGTCATTAGTCCAAGATCTGAATCTCCACTTTACTGCATTTAATATTTCCCCTATACCAAGACTTCAGAATGCTAGTGCCGATCTTCTAGCTAATTTTGCTTCCAAGCTTATCCCTCTAGAATATTATAGCCTGGATCGATTTTACATTGAATTAATTTTTCAGCCTTCCATTCCTGATAATATCACCAACTAGAGAGTCTTTAATAATGATCTAGATATCATAAGCTTCCTAGCCTCAGAAGGCTCTTACAATGACCAGATAGTTGATCAAGACCAACATGATAACCAACTTAAACATGAAACAATCATTAATGCTATACCAAAATCCGTAGTTAAGTTGGAAAAATTATATGACCTTAAAGACATATTTAAACAATCTACCAATTCAAAACTTCAGAGTTCAACTCTAAGGTTTGAATTGATCAATCTTGGGATTGATTTAAAAGCTCAAAACATTAACTTAGGTCTAAGTCTTACGACAGATGAAAAATAAGCTTTTATAATCTTGTTGAAAAGATATAAGAATGCATTTGCATGGAACTACGAAGATCTCAAAGCATACGACACTTTTATTATCAATCAAACTATTCCTATGATATCTGACCAAAGACCTATATAATAAAATTGAGGAAAATCCAGCCTAATTTAGAAAGTCAAATTAATTATGAGTTGAATAAACTTTTAAAAGAAAAAGAAAAATTCCTGTTAGACACTCCTCATGAGTTTGTAATCTTGTCCTAGTCATAAAAAAGAATGGCGATATTTAGATATGTATAGATTTCCGCAACCTCAATAAAGCTTGCTAAAAGGACAATTTCTCATTACCTCCTATGGAACGGATTTTGGAATCAGTAGCGGGCTTTGAAGTAATGTATTTCCTGGATGGATTCTCAAGCTATAATCAAATCTTAGTACATCCAGATGACAAGTTGAAAACTACACTGAGGACAAAATGGGGCACTTATGCTTATTAGAAGATGCCATTTGGACTGATCAACATTAGTGCTACTTTCTAGAGGACCATGAATATAGCCTTCAAAGGTTTAGTAAATAAGTCAGTAGCTATATACTTAGATGATATAACAGTATACTCCAAAAAAAGAAGTAATCATCTAAGAGACTTGAAACAAATATTTGATCGTTGCCAAAGGTATGGAATTTCTCTAAACCCCAAAATGTCCTTTTTCACTTAAGTGAAGGAAAACTCCTTGGATTCATTGTTTCCAAAGAATGAATTCATATTGACCCTAACAAAATTAGAGAAATTTCTAAAATACCTTTACCACATAATAAAAAATCAATGCAATATTTCCCAGGTCAAATAAATTTTGTTAAAAGATTTGTCTCTGACACCTCAAGAATTGTTTTACCTCTTCAATCCATGATAAAGAAAATTATTTCTTTAAATGGGGGCATTTGGAACATGAATATTTCAGCTTGATAAAATGAGCAATTATTAATGCCCCATATTTAGCAACCCTAAATTTTTATAATCACTTCATTCTATATACCTTCACTTTCGAAAAGCCATATGTGGCCATATTGACACAAGAAAATCAAGATAAGGCTGAAGCTCCAATTTGCAAGGAGCTGAATTAAATTACTTAGATGTTGAAAAACAGGTTTTTTTGTTTTCAAATCTATAAAGCACTTCAGACCTTTCTCTTCAAAACCCATACTAAAGTCATAGTACCCTTCTCAATGGTGGGAAATATTTTAATACAAAGGTACATAGGAGAAAAGAGAGCAAACTGGGCCACTTCACTATAAGAATATGAAATAGAAATTAAACCAGTTGAAATTGTAAAAGGTCATGGTTTTTGCAGGATGTTGACAGGTGCATTGAATCTATCAGAGTTGCAGCATTCAGGTGACGATATACAAGTTTATGAGGTAAGCCTTAATGACACAGAATCAAGATATGCTGATATCATACTTTATTTAAAAAATGGATATGCACTAGCCCAATTGACTTACGCAAAGGAAAGAGCCTTGAGATTAAAAGCAAGGAAATATCAGATAGTCAACGAAATACTCTTTAGAAGAATTTATGATTCTTTGTTACTTAGATGTCTTGAAAAATCTCAGTCAGAGAAAGTATTGTGTGAGCTTCATGTTGGACTAGCTAGTGGTCACTTTGGAGGTGATGTTACGGCACATAAGACCCTGCATGCTAGCTATTATTGGCCAACTCTATTCAAGGATGCACACAATTATGTAAGAAGATGTAAGGTTTGTAAAACAATTTTTGTGTTGGCTTGATGGGGCTTGACCTAGGTTCAAAGTTAATTAGCCAAACAAATCCCTGTAGTACTGGCCCTTTCAGAAACAACCCACGGAGCGCGGACTAAGGTCTCACCCGAAGCAATATGGGGGTATGCTAGAACCATGTTTCCGCACCCTTGAGATGTCTAGGGTGTCACTTTAGTCCAACTGTGAACTAGCTTTGTGCAGGTTACTTCACACACTTTCCTTACTTGTGATACTATCACGATCCATTCTATCTACATTCACACAACACTAACTACGATGCTTTCATGTTATTAAGAAAATGATCTGTGCTAATTTCCTTAGTTACAGTGTGAGTCTTACTTATCTTCTTATAACAGTTAGCTATCCTTGCGTAAATAGATACTTTTTATTATATTCACTCATTCAACCCATTCATATAAGTTCATGCAACAAATAAACAATAAACTTGCAATTTATACCCAATATACTAAAATGCATAAAATAGGAAAAGATATACATAAATATTGTAGAACTTTCTCTTTATTAATGCTTCACTTGGTTACAGACTCAACCTGCCCTTTGCACTCAATTGCCGGGGTCCGCACACTCAGCTATGGACTACTAGGCCTCTGCGCACTCAGTTGCAGAGCCTTCTCCTACTCTATGACCCAAATACTCGACTCTCCACTTCTACTGAGACTCTATTTTTCCTTATTCCTTTTATCCATTGATGTCTCTTTACAACTTAGAGCCTTTCTCTATTTAAACAATAAGGGCGAAAAACCCTATGACTCAATTATAACTTCACGATCCACGCTCAAAAATCACGGAGGCTTTACATTGGACTTAGTCAAAACTTGGGCTTTAAGCCCCAAAGTTTGCCTTGGGGGATCCTGCACCCAACAAGACCCCAACACAAACATCATGACTCTCCCTCGAGTCACTTAGTCAATGCGGAGATCTTCGTGCAGAGACCCTCCAACTCTACTCGGATGACTACAAGATCAGCAACACACTAAAAAGTTGCATGTTGAATCTCTTGTATTTTTTGTTCAAAAACTATTGAACTGCTTCCCTCCAGCTACACTTGTGTCCCCTACATTTCTACCAACTTTCCTTTGATTGTTGTTGTGATTGCCAAGGTTTCATCGATCCAATGCTGAACACGTGCCTTAAGAAATTCTTCTTTGTGTCGCACTGCTTCTACTTGTTCTTTAATCACTTTGGCCTGTTGCATTTGCACAAGCCTTTGAGTTAGGGCCACTATTTGTGCAATCCCTTTGACACTGTCATAATGCTATTGGAGCTCACATACTTCTATCTCTAAGCACTAGATATTTGGGTTCTCCTACAGGTTGGTGAGGATGTCGAATTATTCTTCCAAAATTCAGGTGTAGCCCCTTACTGCACTACTGATCTCTTCCATCCCTGATGTAATAGTGATGGTGTGTTGTTCCCTTACTTCTGGAGGAGTGGACGGATGGCCTTTGACCACAACTATGTTATCGGAAGGTTTAGTTCTAGCTAAACCTTGGCCATTTCTTCACCCGCCTCGCACACCCCTACTGCTAGTCTCCAAATGTGTTCCTTTGTGGGTGCCTCTACCATGATGGCTAATTCAAGTACCCTTTGGCAGGCTTCCTCAAGTACCTACACTATCCGCCTATTCTAGGATACCACCTCGTCGCGCTACAAACTCAACTGCTCCATGTTGATCCTTTACTCGCTCAACACTTGTAATGAATGGCTCTCTCTAACCCTTAGTTCTGTAGTAATCCTATCCTGTAGAATGTATAATGTCTCTCGAGGGAGCGTAGCCATGTTGATTCCTATGCCTTTCAATGCACTGACCATAGGCCTATTAACCTCATTTGGTATAACGAGTGCCCCTTCTGGCAACACTATTGTATTAGTCATGTGAGCGCATAACATTGCCTCGACTACAACAATCCCTACTTTGAGGTTGGTCGAGAGAGTACCAACCTAAGGAGCACACACCTGCAACTCCTGAATCTGTGCTCGGAGGGCCCCCAACACAATCTAATTTTCCGCTGCAAAGTTTTGGAGGGCCTTTGTGGTGACATCGTGCACCGTCTCTCCTATATCATGCAGATCACCCTCAGTAAGCGAGATCAATTTGATTGACAACTTGGATTATTTCACCTTCTTACACGGCCCCACCCACTCCCTCGAGCACTAGTGCTTCAATTGTGTTGATGCGGTTCGTGGGTCTTGACCACCTTCCTCTTCGTCTATTTCTATTTCTTTCTCCTGCTTAGGTGAAGGCGAATTCTGGCCCTCATGTGTTGCCTCTTGTGCTGGTGCTATTGTGGCTTTTTTCTATTCTGCTACTATCTGAGCAGCATCTGAATCACTTCGTTGCACACTACATCCCTTGTTGAGTGCTTCACACACTTCGCTAAATTCTTCTGCAGGGATAACCTTCTGCATGATCATCTTCTGTTTAATCGATCGTTCCAACTTGAGGATTTTTTTGCATGTTTGCCCCCCAAACACCTACTTATTGACTATATCCCTCAGTATGAATTTCATATGCATCTGCGTAGGTTGTTCTCCATCTTCTCATACCCATGTGGATAGATATGCATAGGAACCTTCCCATCCCTGGTATTTTTCTATCAAACACACTATAGGCATCCCAAACTATGTGTGCATCATCCTCCTACATGCACGCCACTCTCCAAAGCTTTCTCTGTGCATACCACCATCTCACTAGTGTAGTTTGGAACACCCAATTCAATGCTTAGAAATGTTGTTGCTCGGTACCTCTCATTCAAATTTGTCGAATAATCCATCTACCTCCCCTAGTCCTTCATAAGTAGGTAGATCCCTTATTTCTATGGATACACAGTGCAGCAATCTTGTCATCATGTTACAGTTCAACATGGTTACCTCATGTAACCTATTTTTCCATCGCTCTATCTCCTCATCTGAATTTGAAGTACAGGAGCTTTCACGCTCCCATGAAATTCATCCATCTACAATGAGATTTACCCAGTCTTGCTCTCATGCAGTTATTTTGTAGATGCAATCTAAGTCATTGTCACTATCAGAGTCATGCACTAGCTCAGTGTAACGCGATCCTTTAGCAAGGTCCAAATATATCACTATGCACAAAGACTTCTCCTCAAAAATCATCTTTCACTTCTTCAGGTTAATCACCCCATTCATGTCAGTGGCCCAATCAATTCCTAGGAGCATGGGATAGGGATTGTTGTCATCAACAATCTCTATCACTTCAAAGTTGGCCACCACGCTCGCTCCTTCAATATCCACTGTGATCCCCTACAGTCACCCTAGGGGTATTATCTTTTGTTGGTTCACCATGTGCAGCTAAATAGGAGACCATTGCGGCAGAGGTCTCCCCATGTGTTCCCATGTCTACTTCGCCATAACATTCACATCCAATCCTAAGTCCAAAAGTACTTGGTCCATTTCATACTCTCCAATCTATGCAATTAACCTCATTTCTCTTCCTTTTCTTATCTTATGTTCTCGAATCTTCCGAGCCATGCGAATTTCTCCTTGCATGATTGTTTGGTCAATTTAGTATTCCTAAATTGATATCATTAATTGTCAACCCGGGGCTCGTAAGCTGATGAAGTGAAGGTGTACTATATGTACTTAAGCAACCTCTTAAATCTTTTTGTCGTTTGGGGGTGTTATTTGTGATTATTTTATCTTCCTAAGATGAAGTGATGTATTTATAAACAAATGAGTGATGGTGTGTGTGTAGTGAATTCTAGATGAGTGAGGGTGTGTGATTAGTGGTTTCTAACTACTTGCTGAAAAGGAATACTTTGAAGGAAATGAATTAAAATAACTGAAAGCAAAGAACCACTTTCTAATGGTATTAGGCACCATTCATGCTGCTGCAAATAAAAATTAAGAAAATCACTTAAAAGACCAATGATAATGTTTATCTCTTCCTAACTCTCTGCCTCTAACACATAGTACTGTGTAAGACACGATTAAGAAGTAGCTAAAGGTAAGTCTAAGAAATGATAAAAATGAGAAAATTCTACTTTAAAGACTAGTGATAATATTTTGCTCTTTCTAACTCTCTGCCTCTATCACATAGTACTGTGTAAAGCACGATTAGAAAGTAGTTAAAGAGTACTCTAAAAAGTACCAAAAGTCAGCTGCAAGTTATTAGTATTCTAATCTCAAAAAGATAAACAATTTATAATAAAGAGACCATTCATATGTTAGCAGACAGATTTGAGAAATAAGACTAAAAATTAGCTATGGAAATAAAGTAAAGGCAGCAACTTTGAATCTGTCAACTAAAACTACCGCTAGATATAAAGCAAAACACATAAACACACAAGTAATCCCGGGTCAAAACCTGCAAAAGAACAATGCTGATCAGCTTAAAAGAAAGGATTCAAAATGAATGAAAATGAAGTGAATTATGCTGTACATAGGTCAAGAAAAGGAAATGTTGAACATAAAAATACTATACAAGGCTAATATGAATAGGGGCCCTCCATTCACATAACCCAAGGAAGACTCAAAGTGTTGAAAGCTTCAAAACAGCACTGCTTCTATTACTCCATGTGCAGAAATTCACAGTCAAGAGTGCTAGAACAACACTATTAAAACAGAGTCTTGGGAATGCACGAAAATTATAATAAGTTCATAAAAATACAGCAAGTAAAAGTTAACATAAGCGTACACAGACGCAAGTATTTATAGGCATCTGAAGGATAGCCTATGCATCCTGCTAAAACTGAAAATAACAAACTGTCATGTATAATTAAAACTGCAATAACACGTCATGAGCCTGCGTGGGTGAGCTGGAGGTCCTGGTCGTCATGGGCATTGAATCCAGAGTTGGATTATGTCCCCCACGTCCTGCGTAACACGGGCAAGTCACTGTTTGAGATGACGTGACCCAACAGCTTACGCATCACCGTTAAGCTGCCTTCGTTGACCGG